>JAPWTK010000371.1:0-102500 GCA_029963805.1 Aromia moschata | reverse complement strand
GGATTTTTTGGGAAAAAAAAAAAATAAAAAAAAAAAAAAGGTTTGGGGGGGGGTATATAGACAGTACCGCCAATGTTTGTAACGTACCACCTTACATGACATCAATAACAACATTGATGTAAGTAAGAGTTACAATTGCTTTTCTGTAGTAATATGTGATTTTTCAAAATCTATATCTTATATCTACTTCTGTATAAAATTGTAGTGAGCCCTGATGAAGGAGAAATAAAGCTCCGAAACGTTGGCAAAAATCGAATAGTTGTTATTTATTCAAGTTTAATTTATGTAATAATTACACATGTATGTTTATAATAAAAAAAAATATGATTAATTATACTCACACCCATTAAATGAAAATTGTGGTTATTTACAATTTCCCTGTAAAGTACGAATACTTTTGCGAGTAACTGTAAGTCACTGTGCTTTGAGGCATGTATTATATGGTAGAAAAGACTGAGTTTCAACATCCTGTACCGCTTATTCTAAATAAGTAATCAAAATAGACCCTAATTTCGAACGATGTTACCTCTTAACAATCTGTTACAGTTAGTATTGAAATCGTCGACGTTGTATACGTTCGCTGCACCATATTCGGCGTAAAAGAGGTTTACTGTTAATTATCTATCAGCGTTGTTAAAAGGCGACGTTGCCACGGACGGCCGGCGGTACGTCCCGCGCTCCCGAACGGCGCGTCCCGTAATAGAACGGGCGACACAGGGCGGGCGGACCGACGCTGATTAAGGGCGGCCGCACACGATACGTTTTTCATCGGTTCAAAAGCAAACCGTCGGGCAGTTGCCCCAAACATCGGATTGTGAGCGAATGTTCTTCGAGAAACGTTTCCGGGGTCACGGAATCGAAATCCGAGGTCGAAATTTTCAAAAATAAAACGGCCGTCTCAAAATGGCCGACCCGGCTTTGACAAACATGATGTGTTTCTTGCGAAAATCAGTATTCTTGGGTTTTCGGTCTCGAGGAATCCGAATCTGAGGTCAAAAGTGTCAAAATTTTAAAAAACAAATTAACCCACCCAAAATGGTCGCCGTATTTTATATGTCATAATTAAAGACCGGATCATTTTTTGTGCATAGCAATTTCAAAACAAATTTTTGTTGCACATAAAAACAGGTGTAAAGTTTATCACTCTAGGCGGATATCTTGCTTTCGAGTTATTTTCGGCTGGACCATTCCAGTACATGTCTTCGTACTAACGTGAATAATTCCGACAATGTTTGACCCACTGTAGGAGTCGGAACACCTGCTGTTTTTAGAAGCAGGTCTGGCTCGGATTCGTTTCCGAAATTCATATAATTCCATAAATGCAGAGATATTTAACAGATAAGGCCCCAGCATGTATTGTGTGTTGTATTGCGTGGTGAATGATGGCGAATTTTGAGCGAATGAATCCATTAGAGCCAACGCTTGAAATGAAGTTAGGGTTACGTCAGACTACTGGGACGTTCTATGTTTAAAAATACTTCATCTACCAGTTTATAGATCAGAAACCTCCTACGAGTGCATACATATCAATATTTTAGTTATCCTTAGCTAATTTTACATGTATCGAATGTTATATCTTATTGAAGTATTTCTAGTGTCTACCTATTTCTATAGATTGGAACTTTTAATAAAAATATGTTTGTTTTTAAAGGATTTTTATGATCGACTATAACAAACAATTACAACATTATTTTTCATTTTTGCTATCCCAAAGACAAAGTTAGGTATCTATTATGTTCAAAACCTTTTCTAATTTTATTTCAAAATGGTTACATCCGCTTTTTTCCTTTTTTTGAATTAGCCATTTTACTAAAATGCCAAAATTAAACATTGAGTAAACCTAGAAAGTTCCGCAATAAGAAGTTAGCATGTTTCAGTGTTGATAATAAATATAAATTATGAATTTTAGTTGATTTATAACTAAGTAATAAGCAGTTGTCTACTAAAGAAATGTTAAATTGCATCTCATATAAAAAGACAATTTTTGAGTTGTAACAGTTTTCGTTCGAATAGATATGTAGCCAACTTTATGGTGGATAATGTGTCATTAATAAGATATAATCTATATAAATGATTCAATTTGCGCAAAATATCGAGTATTAATGATTATTTAACAAGTTTTTGTTTTATTAATTGAAATATTATATAATAAATAAATAAATAAATTTTTATTAACGGAAAAAAATCCATAAAAGGTAGATATAGTACAGATCAGGTATATAGAGTTTATAAATATGACAATTATACAGTGAGTCTTAATGCTAGTTCATGTTTTAACGAATTTAATGATATGTTAAAAAGATCCAAATTTAGAGTGTTTGCAAGTCTGCAAATTCTTGTTAATGGAGAGAATAAAACATAATTTGTTGTGTGAGCAGATAAGCTAAATGTTTGTTGAAGTCATGTGGATCTACTAGGCACATGTATGTTAATTTGACATAATACTTCAGGACAATCTAGCACATTATTTAACAATTTGTACAAAAATATCACATCGTGTTGTTTTCTACGAATATTTAAGTTTGGAATATTTAAGAAGTCCCTTAAGTATCCATAGTTGATGTCTTCACTTTTGAATTAAAGTTTGTAACCACAAAAACGTAATAATTTATTTTGGACCTTTTCAATTGCACTTATTTGACAATTAGTATACGGTGACCACACTATACAATTAAATTCAAGAACTGATCTGACATACGACATGTAAACAGAACGAACACAGTACACATTGAAATGATATAAATTCCTTTTGATAAAACCTAATGTTTTTAGAGCTTTATTAGTCATATAGTTAACACGTGAGTTAAAATTTAGTTGTATATTGAAATAGACGCCTAGGGGTCATTCCATATGAAATCGTCTAATTGAAGAAGCCGACCAATTTTAGATTTTGCTGTAACTTTGAGGCTCTTCTTTAGGGTCCAAAAAAAAAAAAACAAAATTTACGCAAATTTAATTTTTACAAACGCTCGTTTCCGTCTATTCGAATTAAAACTGTTAAAAATCGTCATTTTTATGCTTTATCAAATATAGTTCTAAGATTTTTCCTTTTTTAAGATATCTACCCGCTTGAGGCGGCATTTTGAAGGGGAAAGATGGCAGTTTTAGTGTATCAAAAATTCGATCAGTCATTACCTCCGAATAATGGCAGCGTGTTAAAATTACGTGTTTTTTACTTATTTTTTGTGAATTTTAATCGACTCTAGCGTCGACTGTTTAGAGTAAGCAGCTTATGTTACTCAGGAATTAAGTGTACATATCATAGACGAGATACAGACACGAGTCGACCCGAGCAGCTCACTCCTTATAAAAAAAAACTTTGCTTGAATTTTCGAAATTTTGAAAAATTGCATTATTGAGGTTATGAAAAGAACGTGTTGTCTGCGTAATAAAAATATGAAACTGAATCTATAGTTCTTACCTTTAACTTCAAGTGACTGTACGCTCGTTTTGTTATTTCCATGTTTAGTGAATGTACAAGTGGTTTTTTGGTAGCGAAAATTGACCTGATTTTTTTTATTTTGTAATCTTATAATTTCAATTGTACTTCATTACTTGTTGTAAATAGAGATTATATCTTACCTGTTTATTCAACTTCGGGTCCTTTTATCTCTACAGTTTCTTATTCGATATGGCTTAACAAATGGATCAAAATAAATTACGAACAAAAATAATTATGAACGTGAAAGAATTTCTAAAGTTTCAATGAAGTTATGGGCATATTAAGTGTAAAATTATCTCTGTAAGTAATATTTGATGGAAACAAGGTAACTGTTAACAATTTGAACTGGCACATTATTTTTTTATTCAACAATTTACGTTTGGGTGTTACAATATATTGTAACGTTTTATTTATTTCGGGTTCGTGAGGTGTGAAAAATTAAACTCGCACTTCTAAACTAACACTAGTTATTTAATAAATACAACTACGGACTAAATACTATTTAACTACACTAATTTATTTTTATGCAATTTATATTAGAGCGTTGTACGGAGAGCGCGCCGTTCACATGACTCAAATAGAGACTCTTGTCCCGTGTCGAAATACCCCGTTATATATCCATGCGGATTCTACCAGTAGCTTCCCGGCGCTTCGATTCCCGAACAATCGGGCAAAGCAGCCGGGATCTTTCGGGGCGGGCGCTGCCCGCGTACGTCATCGACGTGCGGTGGGCTGGAATCATCGAAGCAGGCAGGGGCGGACTGGCCCAGCGTTCGTAACAATATACAGTAAGCAACGAAAGTTATCAGACACCCACTTTTTGAAGTTTGCTTAAATTCTGATAATTTTTATATTACAGCATTGATTTTTTTTGCTTCTGACAGGATTATAGCCTGTGATATTCTGCGTCTAATAAGCAGAAGTTGAAGGCGGTATTTCGATTGTGTGAAAATATATCGCTAAAAAAGTAAAATTTCAATGTTTTCAAAGAAACGTAAATAACTTCGAAAATAGTAAATCCCTTTCGAAGTTGTTGGACTCGCATTGAGGGAAATCTTCAGTGTATCTATTTGACTAACTGAGTCATTTTGAAAAAAATTTTTCCTAGACGAATAATAAGATATAGACGAATAATAAGTTGAACCAAAAATATCACGAAAATTCAAAATTCTACCATCCTTAGTATCGTTTTCGTAAAAGTCACTGTTCCTGAAATTTTAATAAAACACAGAGATATCTAGAGGGATATTAATCCTAAATTTTTGTTGGAGTAATGTGTGGCGTACAGGGCTTTTTTGAATTTTCGTGATATTTTTGGTTCAACTTTAGATTGTGTTCATGTCTAGGAAATTTTTTTTCAAAATGACAGTTAGTCAAATAGATACACTGAAGATTTCCCTTTAATACGAGTCCAACAACTTCGAAAGGGATTTACTATTTTCGAAGTTATTCGAAGTATTTCGAAGAAACGTATTCTTTGAAAATATTGAAATTTTACTTTTTTTAGCGATATATTTTCACACAATCGACATACCGCTTTCAACTTCGGCTTATTAGACGCAGAATATCACAAGCTATAATCCTGTCAGAAGGAAAAAAAATCAAGGCTGTAATACAAAAATTATCAGAATTTAAGCAAACTTCAAAAAGTGGGCGTATGATAACTTTCGTTACTTACTGTATATATTAACATTAAAATTATCGGAAGTTGAATATTTCCGCGCTTTTAATTAACTTTGAGAAAGCGGAACAACACTATGATACGATCTCGTATTTTTGATTGTATTTATATTCATAAATCTTTCAAATAAAAATGTTTCAGCAGCTTCAACCTCCAGACTCTCGGGAATTTGATTAGAACAAAAGTCGAACATTGCTTCTGGTGTTAATTATATTAACATATAATTATATTAACATTATATTATATTAACATTATAATGTTCGACTTTTGTTCTAATCAAATTCCCGATAGTCTGTTGGTTGAAGCTGCTGAAACATTTTGAAAGATTTATAAATCTTTATATTTATAAATATATCTTATTAATCTCTAATTTTTCAAATAAAGATGTTTGGAGGTTGAGCTGCTGAAACACGTAATTTTAACACGCTGCCATTATTCGGAGGTAATGACTGATCGAATTTTTGATACTTACACTAAATTTTCCATCTTTCCCCTACAAAATGCCGCCTCAAGCGGGTATATATCTTATAAAGGAAAAATTTTAGAGCTAAATTTGATAAATCATAAAAATGACGATTTTTAAAAGTTTTAATTCGAATAGGCGAAAACGAGCGTTTGTAAAAATTAAGTTTCCGTAAATTTTGTTCTCTGGGACCCTAAAGAAGAGTTCCTCAAAGTTACAGCAAAATCTAAAATGGGTCGGCAACGATTTTTCTTATTTTCAGACGATTTTTCAGACGACTAGGTCTTTTACTGTATCGATTCTTTCTAAATGCTTATTGTTTAAAACGTACTTAAATAATATGGGCCTAGTAATTCTGAAATAATTTTACACTTGTCAGTGTTTAGATCCTGTAAAGGAGGGGTTTCGATAAGACCCTTTACCGGCCCCTCTGATTTTTTTTAATTTTAATATTGTGTTTATAGAACTACACTTAAAATTTACAAATATATATAGCATCAGCCAATATTCGCTTTATTTACATATACACGGTGGAGACTTTAACTGGAATATATTCGCTAGCGGGGTGGTGATTGATCTTTCAAAAAATTCCCGAGACACGTCAACTTTTAAATGTATTTACCTACATTTTGCAAGTAATATGAAAAATATAGCCCTTCAGGGGTGGCTGAAACCACCCTCGACATTATTTTTTTCAAATGCAACCCTATGGCTTGTGACCCCTCATTGTAAAGCTGGTGAAAAGAGGAATCCAACGCACTGATCAAATTTTAATTTTTAGTATGTTTGTAGGGTTGCATACAATTAAAACAATTTAAAAATTAAATTTATTTTCAACGTAACAATTGTTCAAAATGTGCACCATTCACTTGTTGGCAGCATCCCAGTCTGTGGTAGGTTTCGTCCCTTACATTATGCAACATTTTCGGTGTTTTCCGATTTTTTCCGAGTTTAACATTTTTCCGATTTCCTCTCTTATCCTTTCCTGCAGATCTGCTATGTTGTTGGGTTTCTGAATGTAAACCTTACTTTTAAGATGTCCCCACAAAAAGAAATCCAGTGGTGTAAGATCTGGAGATCTTGCTGGCCACTCAATATTACCTCGCCTCCCAATCCACCTACCGGGAAAAATTCTGTCCAGATACTGACGAACAATGGCAGCATTGTGTGGTGGGGCCCCATCTTGCTGAAACCATAACCTCTCGTCGGTCAAGTTAGGGTTTAAGGGGTTTGGAAATAAATGACATAGCACTGGCATTAGTTCGTGCTGGAGTAAACGCAAGTATCTTGCTCCATTAAGAGTGTCATCAAAGAAAAATGGTCCTATAATTCTATCTTGTATTATTCCGGCCCACACATTAGTTTTCTGTGGGCGCTGAGTACGAAGTTCCCTCATCCAATGGGGGTTCTCTTCAGCCCAGTAACGACAATTTTGGCGATTTACGTGCCCATTTAATGTAAAAGTAGCCTCGTCAGAGAAAACTATCCACTCTAAAGATAACTGGTTTTGATCAATACAAGTCATCAATAAATCGCAAAATTCCACTCGTCGATTTGGATCATCTTCAAGTAGCTCTTGAACAGCTTGCATTTTATATGGTCTTTTTTTTCTCATATTTAAGTATTTTTAAAACTGTTTTGTGATTAAGATTACTATCACGGGCCAGTTGACGGGCTGGAGTGGATTTTCTTCTAGAGTAAGCAACAAATTCAACTTCGTGTCGTCATCAACAACAGCCTGCCTCTTACTCGGTACTTTCCTGACATGACCCATCTCTCGATATTGTGCCTCAATTTTACTAATGGTACCTTGATTTAGTGGTGGCAAGTCAGGATGCGTTTCTCGAAACAAGCGAACAACTTCGCATTGAGTTCGCGCCCTATCACCATATCCAATCATCATCAAAATTTCGATTTTTAGTGATTCAGTTAAATAAGAAATTTTCACCAATTTGAAATAACACTTCATTTCAAACTCTGAATACAGCATACAAACTAAATTACTCTTTGCGGCCGTGTAAAAACACTAGCAAAAAATAACAAATATCAGTTGTGGCAAAATTCCATTTTTTGTGGGGACATATGAAAAGTAAGGTTTACATTCCAAAACTAAACAACACACATTTTGAGTACGAAATTGTTGCGTTAAAAATAAATTAAACTATAAAATTACGTTTTAATTGTATGCAACCCTACAAACATACTAAAAATTAAAATTTGATCAGTGCGTTGGATTCCTCTTTCCACCAGGTTTACAATGAGGGGTCACAAGCCATAGGGTTGCGTTTGAAAAAATCATGTCGAGGGTGGTTTCAGCCACCCCTGAAGGGCTATATGTTTCACATTACTTGCAAAATGTAGGTAAATACATTTAAAAGTTGACGTGTCTCGGGAATTTTTTGAAAAAATCATTCACCACCCCGCTAGCGAATATATTCCAGTTAAAGTCTCCACCGTGTATGTTTAAGGTATATGTTTGATTTACATTTGATGAGAATGAAGTGACAAAATATACTAATTAATATTATAATTATCGTTTTTTTTTTTGACAAAGCAAACTTATACAAGGTGCAAAAAAACGGCACGGACAACTGACGCATGCGCAATGGCGGGGGGCGGCACCTAAGCGCGCATTGGCGGAATAGTCCGCGCGTCGTTCAAACGCACAAACTCTGCTACCCAGCGCGCTTAACTTAAGCACGCCACGAGAGGCAGAGTTCCGCCAATGCACGCTTAGGTGCCGCCCCCCGCTATTGCGCATGCGTCAGTTGTCCGTGTCGTCTAGGAACAGTGGTCGCAACGTCTCGTCTATAAGTACTAAAAGAAAATCAAGGGCTAAGTTGAAGTTTTGGAAAGAAAATATAGTAAAATCAGTCGATCAATACATTGTTAAATATTATCCGAAATCCAATTCATTTATTTTTTACCATGAGTGCAGTATAGTAACACGTCAGTGTTTATGTGAGTAATAGCTTATGTATTTGTGCACCATATATATGAAAATCGCTTTGTTACTCTGTTGCGCTCTATATGAAATAACTAGATAAAAATTGCAAAAACTACAAAAATGACGTATTTTTGTAAAACAATTTAAGTTAAGTGGTTCTTTTCATAAAGATCATATTAAGTAACACAAAAAATATATGTGTTTTTGAAAACTTTATATTTTTCACATTATAAAAAAAATAAGAATGATCTAGATACTAAACTTTAAACAAATATCATTTAGGGGGGGCTGATAAAGGGCCTTATTGAAACCCCTCTGTCACATTTGATTGGATGCTTGCCTTATTGTGTGTCGTGAAAGACTGACGAGAAAACCGATCGTGTGTGGCTGCCTTATTGCAGCCTGCCGCGGGCCGGCGTGTGCGACTATCTCGGATTGCAGCATAGCACCTGCACGGCATCGGCATCGCGAAGCGATCGCTCGTGGGGGGAGTTGAGCAACTGCTCGACTTTCGTAACTGCGATTGCGAATTTTCGATTTTGGTTTTCGGTTCGAAATTAGAAACTGGGGTACCGTAATAACTCAGTTATCTCGATCTTTTTTTCTTCTGAAGATTGAGAGCAAACGGTTTGGTTCGGATGAAGCAGATTGGGCTACCAGATGTACAATCAGCGACGAAAGCCGTGTTTTATCACTTTGTGAAAGTAGCTTATGTTCTGGTAATTGTACTTCATTTTTGACTTATTTGTTTGCTGCCGATACGATTACAGATTGTTAAATTCTACCTCTAGTGCTTACTAGACGCAGAATTTATTGCTCAAGTCGAAACTGAGGTGATTTTGTGAAAAAATATCGCTAAAAAAGTATAATTACCATGTTTTCAAAAAAACGCAAATAACTCCGGGAATAATAAATGATTTTCAGAGTTTTTGGACTCACGTCATAGGCCTACTGAGCCATTTTAGAAAAAAAATTCCTAGACCTGAAGAAATTCTAAAGTTGAACCAAAAATAAATAAATTAAAAAACATCTAGACATACATATGTAAAATCAAAAAATTTTCATTCAAATCAGTTTACTTGCCATGTTTACGAGGTGTTGCTATTGAATAACTTTTTTGTCGTTAGCTTTTTATTCGTTACCAATTACAGTAGCAACTTTTTCGCCTTCAATGTACTTCCCTCCATACGACTTTTCCAGTGTTGAAAGCAGTCCTAGAAGTCCGCTTCTGTCAGGTGGTTCAGAACCTCCGTCTCTTTTGCTTTAACCGTTTCCACACTTTCACACAAGTAATCACCGTGTCTAACAAGCCTGAATCAGTGTCAATGTTGTTTAGAATGTCAACGCAAATGTTCATTCTTGATTCCTTTTGCTCGGGAGTGAGGAGTTTTGGCACCATTTTGCGCAAACTTTGCGCATGTTGAACGATTCATGCAAAATCTGGCGAACACATTCATTCAAGCCCTCGGATGCTTAGACGACGATCTTCACGGATTAATTTCCAAATTTTCTCAATCTTTTCGTCCGTTTTTGACGTCGAGGGCCGTCCGATACGGATCGTCTACGGTCGTTTCACGTCCCTTTTTAAACCGTTTAAACCATTCAAAAACTTGTATGCGTCATAAACATTCATTCCTGTACGCTTCTTTTAACAATGCATACGTTTCTGTAAAAGTTTTCCCCAGTTTAACAAGGAACTTGAGATTAACCCGTTGCTTCATCTGAACACTTAACATTTTTTTGACGCGTCACTGGTGCGTAGACTAATTCAAACGACTGCTACAGTCAAACTGAGCGACGCACTGGCTTGTCCAGCGAGCTGAGAGTAGGAAAAGTATCATCAGACACAGTCCTGTTCAAACGCTCGCAGCGCGCTGGTAGCAGCATCAGTTCAGTTATTTGCTAGCCATACCTTGCATTAAGCCGACTTACAGGTAAAGAATTTCAAGTAAATGGTAGCATTAATTACTCTGCTAAATCAGGTAGCCTATAACTGCGATCGGAGATAAAGCGTTGGATCTTCCAGGGTCTTGGCAACTAACTTTGATGTTTCTCACTAGTCAGTTAAAAATTTATTTGAGACAGAAAAGTTACGTCCATATAAACTACAACTTCACGAGAGTTCATGAGTTAAACGAGGATGACTTCGATAGAAGGGCTGAATTTTGTGAAGGCATGATGGAAATATGCAATAACTGAGAATTAATAGCTTCGAAAGAAATATTCTTTTTTTTTCGTATGAAGCTACATTCAATTTGTGTTATGGTTTTGTTATTGAACGTTGTTAATCGACATAATAGCTGTTACTGGTCAAGTCAGCTGTTACTAAAATTAAAAAAGTTAAACAGTAACATATTAATACTTTGTTGTATAACCTTTGTTTTTCAAAACAGCAGCACAACGCCGTGGCATAGAGTCAACCAGCGCTTGACAACGCTGTAATGGAATAGCCTCCCACGCTGATTGCACAGCATACCATAATTCTGCTATATTCTTCGGTTTTGCTTTAAAAACAGCTTTTTTTAACATCTGCCCAAAGATTTTCAATTGGGTTCAGGTCTGGTGACTGAGCGGGCCATTCCATAACCTGAATTCGATTTTGTGCAAAAATGCCTTTTGCTAGTCTCCTGATATGTTTTGGATCATTGTCCTGCTGTAAGACCCATCTGAGCGGCATATTCCAGTCCACATAGGACAACATTACTGCTCTCATTATATCAACGTAGTAACACACATTAATTTTTGCTCCGCCATGTTTAACGGTCTTGACTGTATACTAGGGTTGTTGGTCTGCGGACAAATGTTTTACAGCATGGAGTCCCAAATAACTCAATTTTCGACTCATCGATCCAGAGGATATTTGTCCATTGTGCGAGAGGCCAGTTTAAATGTTCCCGAGCGAATTTGATTCTGTCACGAAGATGCTTCTTCTTGAGTAACGGTACTTTGCTAGGAGTTCTGGCCATCCAGTTTTTCTCTATGAGCCTTCTTCTTATTGTAGATGTGTCTACATTGAGATTTAATTCCTTTTCAATTCAAGTTGACGTCATAAAAGGATTTTTTTATTGGTCTTAGGATGCTTCTTTCATAAGTTAAACATAGTTTTTTCTTTCGTCCTCTTTTTTCTTCTTTTTCTTTAAATTCCTTGGCATTACTGATCATTTTATTAGAACATCCGACCACTTCCCTAATAAATTTGTATGTTTCCCCTTTAGCCAATAATTTGTTTATGAACACAGATTCTTCTTTCGTGCAATGTTTTCCACGACCCATTTAATATTTAAACTAAATTAAAATTCAATTCAGATATTAACTACAGGCTTATATCAATTTACCTTTGACTTCATTGTTCTATGCCGAAAGATGTTTAGATGATACGGCGTCGAACCGCTATCATAGACTGAATTGGTGCTATTATTTTACACAGGTCAATATTGATTTTATTTATAGAAACAGGGATTTCCCCTACCGAAACGTGAATTTTCCGGACTTCATTAGTTTCAGAAACTCAGTGGATCTCAAACAAATATCTTGAGAACACTTGAATGCATATAGCAGATCAGTCAATACGTGATTATGGAGTTAATTTGAGTATTCACTATGGTGCTATTTTTTTTGCACATAACTGTATGTGTAATTAAATTTGTAAAACATAATCCTGTCTTTGCCTAGCGTCATCTCAGCTAACCCCACTCCCCCTCGAATCTTGAAGCGAGACGGAGGCGTTGTTGCCAATTACAGCGTAGAGCGAGCATGCCAGCACCCACTTAATTGCTTTCATTTTGACGAGGAAGTACCTCACTATACCTTGAACAGTGCGTTATTATTGCTAGCGACAGTGACGGCTCGTTCGCATTTTTTTTTATTACGTCGTCGGCCAAGTGTGTTAAGCTATTTTTGGGTCGAAATGAAATTTTGTACTTTCTGGAACAGAGTTCCATCTGCTCAATAGTACAAAATTTAATGTTAGCCAAAAAAAAAGTGGAGTTAACGTAGGTTAACACTCTTAGGCGATTTGTATAGGGTGTCCCATAATTCATGCAAGATTTGAATTTGTCGCCATTTGTGCGGTAAAGTGTTGGCAATCAAAAAAAGAAAACAGTTTGACAGCTGACAGTTTAGGGTTAGTAAAAATGGAGCACCACACGAAAGAACAACGCGTTTTCATTGTTGGACAATATTCCAAAAATAATGAAAATTTGGCTGATATAGTTCGCAAATTTTGTACAAAATATGGTCGGAATATTGATTTAACTTCGTCAACTGCGAAGTGAGTAATTGAAAAATTCAGGGAGGCTGGACAGATTGGGGGTGCTAAACACACTGGCCGTCCAATAACCTAATTCTTGGAGTGGGTACTGGAACCTTCGGCGTAGAAACAAAAAACTGGACGTTTTCCACGAAACACCGAACTACTACACTTTTCTCGACGCGCGTTTCGCCAACCAAGTTGGCATCTTCAGGAGAAGATTAAAACTAAATTCTAGCCTACACACTTGCACTATTTATACCAAATTTGTTGCCACGGTTCACTGAACCGCAACTGTCTCTGTTTATCAGAGCAAACAGTGGACTGGTGGGTATCGGACCGTTGTCCTTATTCATACTATTGTTACACTTAATGATTTCTATACTTTCAAAAGCATCCAACTGTCTACTGTTTGTTACATTTCTAATTAATTTTAAATTATTTATGTCTATCCTATGGTTGTTGTCAAAAGCGTGTTGGGCAACACAAGATTTTTCTGTTCTGCCATATTTCAAATGAGCCATGTGTTCTTTAAATCTAGTCAATATAGATCTTTTTGTTTGCCCAATATACTTTTGATCACAATCTTTACAACTTATTTCGTATATTCCTGAATTTTCGTTATTGTTGATTTTGTCTTTGGGGTTACCCAAAAGGTCTGTAGTTTATTTTTAGAATTATGAACCAAATTGATATTAATATTTTTAAAAATTTTATCTAATCCGCGGGTGAATTTAGTCGTGGAATTGTACAGGGTTCTCTTAAATATACGCTTCCTTATTAACTTATCTATTAAATGGACTGAGTAACCGTTGCTCTTAGCTATACTCTTAATTAATTGTTTCTCATGTTCAAACCTCTCTTTACTGAGGGGGAAATTTAACAAACGGTGAATTAGAAAATTAAAACTTGCCATTTTATGTTGAAAAGGGTGGTGTGAATCGTTGGGAATATATCTAAGAGTCACGGTTTCTTTCCTATATACATCAAACTCTAACTTCAGTAAATTTTCGAACCTTACCTATTGCACAAACAAGTTTTTTCAGTTAAAAATTCTAGTGAGTTCATTGACAATATCAAAAATATCCAATTGCTAGAAGGTGAAATTTTGGTCTCGTTTGATGTATGCTCATTGTTTCCAAGTGTTCCAATCCCGCAAACTTTGGACTACCTCAGGGAATTACTCGAATTAAATGGTTTAGACGATAAAATTATTAAGGAATACATTCGGCTTACCAGTATTTGTATGAATCAAAATTGTTTTCAGTATAATGGTGAATATTTTCAACAACATGAGGGAACGGCAATGGGTAACTCCTTGTCACCTTTCATTGCAAATCTTTTTATGAGTAAATTTGAGACAGAAGTAAAATATAAATTCGAGTATTTCCCTAGAGTTTGGTTCAGGTATGTGGACGACATCTTCGCGCGGTATTTGATACAAAAGCAATTAGCTTAGATAATTTTGTTGCCAAATAAATAACCGTTTCCCTACCATAAAAATTACATATGAAGTGGAACACAATGAACAGCTACCATTTTTAGAAGTATTAGTTATTAGAAATAGTGAAAATAAGTTAGAGTTTGATGTATATAGGAAAGAAACCGCGACTCACACCAACGATTCACACCACCCTTTTCAACATAAAATGGCAAGTTTAAATTTTCTAATTCACCGTTTGTTAAATTTCCCCCTCAGTATTAATTAAGAATATAGCTAAGAGTAACGGTTACTCAGTCCATTTAATAGATAAGTTAATGAGGAAGAATAAGTTTAAGAGAACCCTGTACAATTTCACGACTAAATTCACCCGCGGACTAGATACAATTTTTAAAAATATTAATATCAATTTGGTTTATAATTCTAAAAATAAACTACAGACGCTTTTGGGTAACCCCAAAGACAAAATCAACAATAACGAAAAGTCAGGAATATACGAAATAAGTTGTAAAGATTGTGATCAAAAGTATATTGGGTAAACAAAAAGATCTATATTGACTAGATTTAAAGAACACATGGCTCATTTGAAATATGGCAGAACTGAAAAATCTTGTGTTGCCCAACACGCTTTTGACAACAACCATAGGATATATATAAATAATTTAAAATTAATTAGAAATGTAACAAACAGTAGACAGTTGGATGCTTTTGAAAGTTTAGAAATCATTAAGTGTAACAATAGTATGAATAAGGACAACGGTCCGATACCCACCAGTCCACTGTTTGCTCTGATAAACAAAGACAGTTGCGGTTCAGTGAACCGTGGCAACAAATTTGGTATAAATAGTGCAAGTGTGTAGGCTAGAATTTAGTTTTAATCTTCTCCTGAAGATGCCAACTTGGTTGGCGAAACGCGCGTCGAGAAAAGTGTAGTAGTTCGGTGTTTCGTGGAAAACGTCTTTTTTTTCCTAATTCTTAATTAACCTTCTTAAATATTTTTATTTCACCTATTTATTAAAAACAGAAGTCTAAAAATAAAAATAACACAATTAAAACTGCCTATCCTAAATGTTCAAACCTCGGTTCAAACTGTGCCCAGTTGACTTCTTGACAGTAACCAAGCCGCGATTCAATTTCTTCAACCCTGTTACATATCATTTCAGCGAGTATTTTTTGAATTTCGTAACTTATTCTATTTTTAAAGTCGTCTATACTAGTAGGCTTATTTACACACAAGCCATGTTTTAAATAAACCCTCAAAAATAAATCTATGGGGGTTAGGTCAGGCGACCTAGGAGGAAACTCGAATTGACCCCTTCGCCCAATCCATCGACCCGGAAATACTTCGTTTAAATATTAATTTAAATAATTAAGAATGCGTTTTATGTTATTTATTCTCAATTTCTGGAATTCTGGATAACTGTTGAGAGTGTGTTATGTCTACAGTTCGTGCGAGCGCGGAGTGTAACAGGACCGTAGTCAGTTAACGAATGAAAATATTAATATGTTTACATAAATTATGTAGCAACATAGTACTATTTTTACCAAATAGTAAGGTTAAGTCAAGGATAAGATACCTATATAAATTAAGATAACACGTAACAATGGCAACACTTACGAGACAAACGCCAGTGTTGCAACAAGGTTCCCATGGCAGGTTGGCGGTGGTTGAAACATATTATTATTATGTGCTTTTCTAAATGTTCTGGAGTGAAACGGCGACATTTATCACTTAATATTAACTTGTGTATGGAGAAGGAAAACGCCCGCAAGCATCGGTAGCTTCGTCTATAATAAAATACACGAAATTGTCCGCAATGTCTTCGCGTATTGATGTCACTACATTGTTGTAAACCCGGTCGATATATGCTTAACTTCTTCTTAACTTACTTTCATGAGGAATTTTTCGGTCCATATATTTTTCTAAAAACGTACGTAACTTGGGGTTCTCTAGTTTGTTTAATGGAATATTGCTTGCAACAAAGGCTTCTGTAAGTTCATAGAAAAATACGGAGTCGTCGGCGCTGAACGAGGCATGGCTTTTCAGATGTCTTGTTACTTTAGTTTTATCTGAAGAATTTATAATGCGTTCACACTCAGTACAAAAAAGGTCATTTCCTTGAATACGTACTGTCAAACCACGTTTGAAATACTTCCCGTCTATTTATTTTCACCTTTGGCATAGTACCTCACTTTATTCACTTCTCCCCTCAACTAATAATTATTAATATTTATAAAGTTATTTAAACACACAGCGAATACGTAAAAACGAAACGTATAATCTGTGGATATAAATTTATACATATTTCGTATGCTTACCTGTTTCGAAATGTACCATTAAAAAAAAACGGCAGTTTTACATTTTTTTCGGAATAATTAACACAATTTTCTACGGCACTGAATTCTCAAAATTCTGCCCAACTCCATCCATTTAACCGACTGTGTAGCTCTGATAATAAAACAGTTAACCATGCAAGGGCATAGAAAATGGCCACCCTGTATACGTACAGGATGTACCATCATTTTTTCTCATAATTACGGCAAATTTCGATCATCCTGTGTCAACGCCATACTAAGGCATTTTAGAAATCACCTAATTTCAATCCCACAATTTATTTCTTGAACCCAAACGCGCCTATCTCTTCAAACAACTGAGATCTTGACCGTGTAATAAAATTTAGGACACCCGGTATATACATATAGAATTTGTTGTGAAGCCTATCCATACTATTCGTTTGACCTTGTTACGACGAACGACGTACATACATACATATATATACATATACATACACATACGTATCTGCCTCATGCGCGTCTTATTACTAAGCACGTCTGCGTCAACTCTGTAACATCCTGTACACTTCCTAATGTGTTTAGCCGGGATAGATTTTAATTTATCTACACCTACACATGATAATTGTACAGTTACTTTATAAAATATTCAATATTAGTACGCAATTCAGTGTCTGTGCTTTGGAAATATCTATTAATTATTATTAGGTAATCAATATCCGAATCAATTGTCTTCGAGTTGCGATTTGATGTAATACCTCTCGCGTTTTTACCGAGGTTTATTTTTCAGTCGTGTCCCTGTACCAGTGGCGGCTCGTGCTGAAGAATGCGAGGGTCGAATGAATACTTATCGAATGAATATTTATGAGAAATATAGCGCAACTGAAAGTTTTTAATTTTTTGGGTCGAATTTGAAAGTTAATTTGGGGTTTTCGGGGTCGCTAATCACGATCCCGATGTCACAATTTCAAAACCCCTAGTTTACAAAGTTTGAGGCAAAATAATCGAAAATTATGAAATTTGATTCGGGATGGTGGCCATATTGGATCCGCCATTTTGACTTTTGAAATTCCGACATCAGGATCGTGATCAGCGACCCCAAAAACTCCCAAAGTACTAATAATTTTTCAAAATTCTTTTGCGTCAATGATCCCGCAACTCAGTGGCGGTTGGTGATATTTCAGTTAGCCATATCTTGAAAACGACGCATGGGACCCACTTCACTTTTTAGGTGATGACTATATACCTCTTACAGAAAGTATTTATGGTGAAAAAACCGTCAGCAAAGTTTGCTTTTTTGTTTCAAAAAGTTATGGCCATTTTAATTTTGGGAAACAAAATGTTCCTATAAAATTAAAATTAAAATGGCCATAACTTTTTGAAAAAAAAAATATTTTGCAACAAATCGAAAAACGTCTCCTTATATTTGTTTCTAGATTATGAAAAAAAAATATACTGCAAATATCCCACAGAGCGTTACTGAGAACCCAGGGAGTGCTCCAGTGTTTTTTAAAAATTTTTTCGCAAACTTTGCTGACGATTTTTTTCACTATAAATCCTTTCTGTAAGAGGTGTATAGTCATCACCTAAAAAGTGAAATGGGTCCCATGCGTCGTTTTCAAGATATGGCTAACTGAAATATCACGCACCGCCACTGCCGCAACTGTTAAAAAACGAGAAATATCACCCTTTGAATTTTGCCATATCTAGTTATTCTAATCTCAAAAATGAGAAAATTAAATTGTTCTCATTGCGTTTCCTTCAAGTACACGTCTCGAGTGCACGTTTCTATTTGTTTTTGAGTGGTATAAAGGACGATAACATAGCTGAAATTGCGCTTTTAAAAAAAGAATCTCGAAAAAATCGCGTTTTTTAATAGTTTTTGTTAAAAATTGAAGGTTACATCAATTTTGTTGCAAATTTTAACGATTCCATTCGAAAGAGCGACCTCGAAAACATAGGGATCCATGGTTTTAGTTAGTTTTTCTATCAGTAATATGAGCCTCTAAGTTCATGTCGCTTGACAGTGCACTTGGGCGTTAAAGGGTTAATAACTATTGAAATAATTTTAAAACGAAATTGTCGTTTTTTTCGAGGATTTTTTGGAGGTTCCGCAACCTTAGCACAACCCGCCGCTGCTCTGTACACTTTGCCGCCGATCTCGCGGCCGCAAAAAGGGAAGTGGGTATATCAATGTAAAAGTGTAGTAATAAGTGTATTAGAAATTTGCTCCGTTTCTCCGATTTTTTGCGTGCTAATTTACATTTAGTCCGACGGTGAACGACCTCTCATTAATTGAGGCATTACATAGAAACGAGCCACTTCTCAAAAATCACCGCCGAATAATTGATGTGTTTATTTTAATTTTATAGGCCTCGACTTGCAACGTGTTTCGTACTATTTACGCGCGGTTTAATTGCTAAAATTTCAATTTACACCGCTGCTTTATCGACATTTTTAGATGTTGTTCAGTTGGTGTCGGCGTACTGGGAAAGTCTGTCGTAACGTTTTTTATGCCAATGACGTAATACGTAAACATTGTCACAATTATCGCTCACGTCTGATTTACACTCAGTCGTCATTAATGGGAGCGATGTTTAGACAAAACGCGGTCGCCTCGCGTCTCGCTCCTGCCACCTAGTTAACGCCGCTTCCTTATGTTGCAGCAGCAGAAGTTCCTGAAGCGTTCCGCCGAGGAGCACGACCCCGGGGGGCCGGCGACGGCTTCGAGCCGCCGGTGAAGCTCCAGTGCACCGCCCAGCAGCACGGCGCCCACCCAAACGAGGGCCTCACCAAGTTCTCCGTGGAGATCGTCCAGCAGCTGGAGTTCACGACGTCGGCGGCCAGCTCACAGCCGCAGCAGATCTCCACGAACGTCACCGTCAAGACGCACGCCAATGCGTCGGTCAAGAGCGACGTCTCGTCGCCCAAGTCGAACCCGTCGACGCCGGCGTCCGGCATGCACCAGAAGTCCAACATCGGCCTGGACGTCGGCACGCTGGTGGAGTGCGTCAAGCAGGAGCCGGACAACGACTTCGCCGACCTGGACCAGTGCGCCGCGGCGCTGGAGAAGGACGCGGCGGCCAACGGCGGCGCCGGCTTCGGCGGCTTCTCCGACCTCATCGGCGACGACACCAACGACGAGATCATCTCGTCTGCTGCGTTTAAAGATCTGATCTCGGACATTAGCAACTATCCGGACTATCCGGAGCTCATGAAGGACTTTGATTTCGAGGACAAGCCGGAACCGAACGCCGGTCTCAAAATGGAGGACATCAAGGAGCTACCTCAGAACGTGGACAATACGAAAAGCACGCACAGTCCCCTGCTACAAAATCAAAATTACTCACCGCCCGTGTTCGACGGCCAGGGCATCGCCAAGGGCCGCATGTCCGCCTACTCGAACATGGACTTCGCCAAGACTGAGCTGAGTCCAGCCGCCCAGACCCTGAAGCAGATGGCTGAGCAGCACCAGCACAAGAATCAAATGAACCTATCGTTTAACCCGGGCAACCGGGCGCCGAGTTCCCGCTCGCCGTACCCCGACTTCCAGTTCCAAGGGGGACTACGGCAGCCCGAACTCCACTCCGAACTTCCACAAGGGCAGCCCCGGCTTCCCGCAGGACATGATCAAGCAGGAGATGATCTTCCAGGGCAACGAGTACGACATGAAGCGGAAGGGCGCGGGGATGTACAAGCAGCAGTATTCGCCGTACAGCAGCCCGAGCGCGAGCAGCCACGGCAGTCCGGGGTACCTGCCGCGCGCGGGGGCGGGGCCCAACTCGAGCGCGGGGCCCTTCGGGGGCGGCACGCCGCCCAGGCCGCCCTCCGGGCCCGGGGGTAACGGTTCGGGCGCGTCCGTGCAGATTAACCAGGCGCAGCAGCTCAACATCAGCCAGCAGAGCCACGGACACGCCATACAGGTTAGTGTTTTCCTTGTTATCTATGTACGTCGTGTCCCAGATTCGAGGATGACCACTAGGAGTAAGGAACAAACCTTTTATGACAGAGACGTACTTAGTCGTAATTAGTTCAGTACTTAGTCGTAATTCATGGAAAATAGCACTTAAAAAACTTACACATACAATTTGGGCATAAATGCCAAAAAGAAATTGATTTCACGATATCCTGTAAGCACAGCATAAGGAAGACCAGCAAGATCTCTCGATTGTCGGCGCTTTGAAGTGAGCAAGCCAGATTTCGTGACCTCGGATTACTGGTCAGTGCACGTGTTCTAACGATTTGCAACGGAACGAGGCATATTTGCCATCAGGGTTGTACTAGGAATTTTAAAGAAAATAGTCATGCGTTCGTTTTTACCCGATTAATACGTGACAACAGCATTAAATACGTTAATGAACATTAATTTAACCTTTATTAAAATCTTCTTGAGATGAACAGTAATTTATATTCGCATTATTCATTCGCATTAGTATAAAGCACACAATTTTTAATACGTCTCTGGATCGTCGATGCTCACTCAAGAATGTTAGAGATACGACTAACTCATCTACCTACCGCGAGCAATGCGCAGTACGCAATGCGCCTACTTACGATTTTGGCTAGAGAGGTTTTGCTGGTACTTCTTATTTCTTGTAACAACTATATGTTCGTACGCAACTTAAAAAACAATTATTCACTGCCATGCAAAAATTTACAACCACGCTTTAAAAATCTAAATTATACAGTGAGGTCCATAAGTAACACGTCAATTTTTAATTCTAGAATGACATTTTTTGAGCATAATTTTATACCTCCCCCTCCAACCCCTTGGAGTGACAGCTACCCCTTCTATAATTTTTTTATTGAAAAATATTACATTTTTAATGTTACTAAATAAATAAAAGAACATCAAATAGAACAGAAGAATAGTTTAAATCAAGTGTTCAAACTGGGCGCCCGTTGCTTCTTGACAATAATGGCGTTGCTGAAATTCTTCTAAAACATTTTCTATTGTTTCCGAGGTGATTTGATTACTTTCTTGCCTTATTCTGTCTTTTAAATCTTCTACGTTATTTGGTCTGTTGAAGTAGGCTTTCGATTTTAAATAACCCCATTAAAAATAGTCAAGCGTGGTCAAATCGGGAGAAAAAGTAGGCCACTCAATTTCACCTCGTCTACCGATCCATCTACTGGAAAAAACTTGATTCAGATAGGCTCTTACTTCCAATGAAAAATGTGGTGTAGCTTCGTCCTGCTGAAACCAAATATTTCTATCAATTTCATTGGGGTTGTCATCATCTGGGAAAAGCATTCTTAACTCTGGAACTAAAAATTTTGCAAGAAATCCAAGTAACGTGCACCAGTTAATGTGCCATCAAAGAAATATGGTCGGATAATTTGAAAATTTATAATTCCAACCCAAACGTTCACCTTCTCAGGATATTGAGTATTGGCCTCCATCATCCAATGTGGATTTTCTGTACTCCAGTATCTACAGTTCTGTTTGTTGACTGTTCCATTTAAGACGAATGTTGCTTTCTCAGAAAAAATAATGTTTTTTTTTTATAAATAGAGGATTATCTTGGCATCTATTTGCCACGAGTTCGCAAAATTCCAATCGGCGATCAGGGTCATCGTCGTTAAGTTTTTGAACCAAATGAATTATATAAGGGCGGTATTTTTCGTTTTTTAGAAGACGCAATATGGCCTTTTACTAACATTATCGGCGGCAACTTGTCTTGTAGGTTTATGTGGATTATCTTGAATATCTAACAATATATCCAATTTCTGTTCATCGTATAAAATGCGTTTCCTACCAGATTTAGGAATATCTGTGACATTTCCAAATTCACGAAATTTTTATTCTACTAACCGTAGACTGGGAAATGCGGCGGTCGGGATACTTAGTATTGAATATTTCGCATACCTGCTTCTGCGTTCTTGTTTTATCACCACATCCTAATATCAAAATTTCAATTCTTTGGGTATGCGAAAGACTCATTGTTAAAATAATGATCAACTTGATGATCAGCGATAAATAACATAATAGAATAATAAGTTTTCACAGATGTAGCAAATAAACAAAATTAAATGTATAATTTTTTCTGATATGTAAAAAGAAACCCTTTTTTTACTTCTTTCTTTTTTGTTGGGTATTTTGCGCAGCGTATCAGGGAAACCGATACATTTAAATTGAATGTTGACACAAAATTAACTAAAAACGTCAGATTTGACAGATATTTGGTACATTCGACCTTACTGTATGTATTTTTCAGGTTAATTGATAATAATTTTTCCTTTGAAGGACTAGGCGCTTTTGTAAAGTAGATAACCCGCAGTGATGCCATTGCGGAAATTGGAATAGCAGTATATAAATTATTTTTAAATAATCAAGGTCTGATATAGGTTGTTATTTTATTATAGTGTAGCCAACCTCCGATTCTACAATGAAAAAACGGGGCAGTGTCAATGACAATTCTGAAAACACAATTCAGTGGCGTACGAAAGTCAGCGAAAATAATCTAAAAATGCTTAATTTTATATTGCCCTTTTTTTGTCTTCAAGTACGGAACTATTTTAATCAAACTTTCCCGGACCGTTGCGTAAGACTCGGAAGCCCGATGCTATGGCCTGCTCGTGGCCCTGACTTCAACCCCATGGATTTTGTTCATGGGGCTACATACATGAAATCAGTTACAGCCGGGAAGAATTGTGGCAAATAATTATTAAGTGCTGCTAAGTTATTTCTTAATAGAGATCCTTTCCTTAAAATAAAACGATATTTTAATAAGTGCGTTGTTAAATGTATTGGAGTCAGAGGCGGCCATTTTGAACAGTCGTTGTCAAAGAACCATTTTTTTCTTATCAATGCCAAAGAGGGTAGGAAAATAAAAAAGACCAGAAATGTGGGTGTATCATGAAATCGTGACTTTCGTTGCTCATTATACGTATAGACTTATGTACAGCGGACGCCGCTTATAAGACTCACGCCTATAAGACTCAAAGTCGCCAGAAACAGTCCGGACGTATCCGAATACATTGAAAAAAAACTCGGTTGTAAGACTCACCACTTCGGATATAAGACTCAGTTTATGTAAAATACATAACTGAAATGATGGAAAGTAACAAAAAACAAACAAACATTTTCAAATTTCTACTAAAACTAAACTAAAATTATGTAAAACGGTCGGTATTATTATACAGGGTGTTGTCATTTTAAAAAGATATTCCCAAAAAAATTACATACTTTTGGAAAATTACACTACCCTGTAAGATTTTGAGATGTTCACTTCAGGTTTTTTGAGATTTTAACCTAAAAGTGCAAAAACACTGTTTATTGACATACATACTTGAGGTTATGTAGCACCGAGATTTTTTTTTCAAAAAACTGTGTGTGGGATCTTAAAGTACAAGTCTTCTTCTTTCAAATGCCGTTGAGTTTGCTGAAATATATTTTTCTTTCGCCGAGATATCGCATTTTGAAATTTTCATGTTTGTGATTATCACTGTACCTGAAAACTCATTAGGGACACGTGTATATCAAAAGATTTTTTTGGGAAGAGACTGAAATTGAGATCATATACTTATTCAATATACTGGGTGTCTCAGCTTTTAGTTTACAGACTTTATTTGCTCACCCAGTATAGTTAGTAAAAAAAATGTATATACAAAAGTTACTTGAATTCATGAGGCCTATAAAATGACATATTCCGTTTGACATGTGCTAGTGACCTTGAGGTTATGTCAGTGTCAATATAAGTTTTTTAAATACAACACCCTGTATTTTTCGACATTTTTGGATTTACCGAACAATTCTACACATATTTCATGTAACATACCCTATACCTATCTTCAACTGTTTTCGAGATTTTCAAAGTCAAACAGCTATTATTTTACAATACAAAGAATTTTCAGTTTGCCTTGTTTGCCAGCTCAATTTGAAAATTTATTAAACTAATTGCTTATAATTACTGAAATATCCCATTGATCTGATTAAAATTACTTTTAACAATAATACCTCTCAATTGTTTCACAACTGACAAGGCAAACTGAAAATTCTTTGTATTGTGAAATAATAGCTGTTTGACTTTGAAAATCTCGAAAACGGTTGAAGATAGGTATAGGGTATGTTACATGAAATATGTGTAGAATTGTTCGCTAAATACAAAAATGTCGAAAAACACAGGGTGTTGTATTTAAAAAACTTATATTGACACTGACATAACCTCAAGGTCACTAGCACATGTCAAACGGAATATGTCATTTTATAGACCTCATGAATTCAAGTATCTTTTATATACAAAGTTTTTTGCTAACTATCCTGGGTGAGCAGATAAAGTCTGTAAACTAAAAGCTGAGACACTGTATATGTGAATGTATGTATATTTGGTGTAAAAAGTGCAGCCGACATTTTTACTTTTCAGTATTCATATTCCCTTAAATGCAATATCACCACCCGTTGTAATTGAAATGAAATACACATGTACATTTCTAATAATAGCTTAAGCCAATCAGTACCATGGCTGTTGATTAAATATTGATCCTTTTGTCATTCGCACACCGAGTACGGAGAATTCAGAATTCTACAGGGTGTGTCACGCTTAGACCATTTAATCCTTATATGGTTTACTCATACAAATTAGAAATTATACAGTTAAAGTTACTCAATGCATGCTGTCACTATGAACGTAAAATATGTTAGTAAGGGTGGTAGGAATCATAAACAAAAGCTGTGAACATTTTGAGATCAAGTGATTTTAGGGTTAATCTTTTAGTACTTTTTAAGAGCTACTTTTCAAGAAATTGGTTTGATTTTGTTCAACTAGGGTAAAATGGTAACGTGGAAAACCAGTCAAAATATTATTTTTGTTTGATTTTGTTGGTAAATCTGGAATGATCAGAGCTAAATTTGAATCCTTTAGGAGGTTGCAAAATGAATTGGGTTAATGCACCTCTTTTTTTTCTATACATAATTCACAAACCCTTCTTTAAGATTCAATATTCATACCGCAGTTCAAATACTAATACCACAGTAATACCACAGTAATTCAATACTAATACCACAGCATAAGGAATATCAGCAAAATCTCTCGATTGTCGACAGTCCAGAGACGTATTTATATTTTGTGTGCTTTTTTGTGTAAAAATTGTGTGCTCTATAAGACTACTGCATATGAATAATGCGAATATAAATTACTGTTCACCTCAATAATATTTTAATAAGGGTTAAAATTATGTTTATTTACGTATTTAATACACATATTCATCGTATAAAAACGAACGCAAAAATATTTGCTCTAAAATTTCTAGTACAACCCTGATGGCAAATATGCCTCGTTCCGTTGTAAATCGTTAGAACACGTGCACTGACCGACGTCCGACTAATTGACATCACTAACCTTCCTAATATGGAACACTCTCCTCTCATAATATGGAACCTCTGGTTGACGAGGCAGCTGAACAATTACAGAGTAAATTCTTGACTGTCTCCTTTTCAAATTCATACCTTCTGCAAAGTTGCGTCTTCAGTTGCAGAAAAAGTGATCAGTTCTTCATTTCTCAGTTTGGGAATATCTCACCCAAAATTTCCGCGTTCTATAGTATTTTGTGTGTCTAAAATCTCGATATACTTGACTATTCCAGGATATTCTGAACTGCTGTTCGACTACAGTTTATCCTTAATTCGGCTAGTGGACGACCTCTCTTCTTACCTATTAGGTCGACTAATTAATCTAATGTAGTTAATTAAAACTATTATGTTTAATGGTTTCGCCTTGGTTTTCCGACGATTCTCTCATACCGCGTTAGCTTGAGGTTAACTTTTTTGTCATCGTTGGTAATTTATTATAAATTACTCGGTGTCGGTATGTTTTCTGGGTTATGTATGTAGAGATGATGTTGGTCTGTTTCTGTGGTAATACTACATCAAGAAAAAGGCATATTTAATCTCGTAATATGTTACACTTTCGTCATATTTATTCCTATTAACATCGTCAATACCAAATTTATAAAAAAAAACAGATTTATAGTTTGTTATACTGATAGCATGAAAATCCTCCTCGCCAAACTAATGGGTTGTTTCGATAATTTCTACCTATGTAACTCTACCTGTAAATTGTCGTATCATGTAGCAAAATCTAGAAAATCTATAAAATTTTTCTTATAAACCTACCGAGTTTTATTGACCAAGCGACTGTTTATTGACTCTTCGAAGACAAGTCTGAAGGCAGTTTCCTTGTTTAATGGAAACGAACAACTAACTGTTCCCGTGGGTTATGCTGAAAATATGAAAGAAACGTACTAGAACATGCGTATATTACTTCAAAGCATAAAATACGAAGATTTTATGTAAAAGTTGTTGCACTACTTACAGGACTGCAGAGTGGCTACACCAAATATTGTTGTTTTTTATGCGAATGGAATAGCAGAGCCAGAAACCAACATTATGTCGTTTGAGAACGGCCGTTACGTGAAAACATTATGCCCGGTCTGAAAAACGTCCTTAATACGTCCTTAGTAGTTTTTAGACGAACATTTTGAAACTACACTTTTGAGAAAAGAAAATAGGGCGTGGACTGCCTTCAAAAACGTATGTAACAATTTCCTAGGTAACAAGAAATCAGAGAACTATAAAGATATATTTGAATAAGTTTTCCAATCTTACAAAAGTTAAGTTGCAACATGTCACAAGCTGCATTTTCTTCATTCCAATTTGAAAGTCTTCCCTGGAAATTTAGGTGCAATTACAGACGAACACGGCGAAAGACTTCACCAGCAAGTTGCTCAAATGGAGAAGCGGTATAATGGAAAATGGACCTCAAACATGTTAGTTACCATCCCGACGAATACGAGCGAAAAAGACAACAAAATAATTTATTGATTGTATTATACTTTTTATATATATCAAAACGCAAATTACTTTTTATATAACTCAAACGGTTCTCGAGATAATACCATTTTTCTTCATAATTTGGACTTCACAAAATTTTATAAGTAATTCTAGTTGGCGGATTTAACCCAATAATTTCGTTGTCTAGGATACTATATGCTATAGAAACTCAATTAATTAGTTAGTTAAAAAATGATTCGAATTACTTAGCCTCATGTTTTAATCATTGAATTAAACAACTGATTATAAAATGAAATCAAAACTAAAGCAGATTTTTTTATTCAAATAATGCTCCTCCTTTTTCTGCACAAATTTCAATTCGAGCTCTAAATTCGTTAAAACTATTTCTAATTTCCTCAATTGACAAGGACTGCATTTTGAATCCTTGTGTTTAATTGCTCTTCATCATTTTCTAGTGGTTCACGATAAACAATTTGGTTTAAACGTCCCCATAGATAGAAGTCCAATATTGTCAGATCCGGGCTTCTTGGCGTCCATAAAATGGCACCATCCCTTCCTATCCAGTGTTCATTAAATTCGGAATTGAGCCAATTACGGACAGTAACGGCATGATGAGCAGGGCACCCATCTTGTTGGAAAAACATTCTCGTTCGATAACTTAAAGGAAGTTCATCAAGTTTATCTGTTAAAAAATTTGTAGCATCTCCAAATATGTATTACGATTTAAATTTTCTTTGAAAAAAATATGGACCAATAACGCCATTTGTATATGAAACCCCACAGATTGATCGGAGAACAAAATTCGCTTATGAAATCCTACGTCATTTAAAACTCTGTTGCCCATCTCCAAACAAAAATCCAAACGTTTGGCTTCATCACCCTCCTCTAAGGTGTGCCTGAATTTTGGTTTAAATGGTAAAATCCGGTTCTGTTCGAAAATTCGTTGTAAATGTGATTTACTTATTTCAGTTTCAATTGCACTTCTATGTGATAATCTTGGAGCTTCTCTCACGGAATGGAGGGCAAGAACTGAAGCAGCATCATCTTCATTCAACCATTTTTTTTATTTTTTAATGTCTAAAACAGAGCCTGTTTCTAAGAACTTGGTCACCAACTTCTGCGCTCCGACATTAGAAATGCTAACTTCCGGGTATTTTTCGTTAAATTTATTAATAACACCACGATAACACTCTTCCCCAGTTCCGTAGCATTGAATCAAATAAATTCTTTGTTCTAGAGTCAACAGTATAGCATATAAATAGTAGCAAAATGACGAAGATTCGATTTTAAGTTATACTGACTTATTAGTTGTCAGCAGTTGTCAGTGATATCTTGCAATGAAATCCGCCTACTAGAATTTTTTTAAAGAATTTATAAAAAAAATTCCAAAGTCCAAATTATGAAGAAAAATGGTATTATCTCGAGAACCGTTTGAGTTATATAAAAAGTAATTAGCGTTTTGGGGGTTTGAAATCAAGCAGGGCAAATCATCAAGTGACTTTTTTCTGAGAAATCAAAAACACAACAATTTTTCCTCTTTTAAACTCGATCCGGGGGAACATACTGTATATTAAATCCTTTTCGAAGTTCTTGGACTCATATTAAAGGCAAACCTTCATAATATATCTGAATAACTGAGCCATTTAAAAAAAAAACCTTCCTAGACATGAAACATTTCTAAAGTTGAACCAAAAACATAATAGAAAAAAATCCAAGGTGAATTGTCACAAAATTCACCTTGGATTATCTCGAAAACAGTTACAGATAGGTAAATCAAATTTGAAAAAAAAAGTTGAACAAGTAATACAATTCGCTAAAATTAACTCTCCATTTAACCGTATTTCTACCTCCAACAATAACCGAGATACCAATACATGCATAACAAATTTGGGACATAATGTGTATTGAGAAAACTCTATCAAAATGCGAGTTATTTCATTGTCCACGGAGTAGAATGTTATACCTAATCAGGGTTTTAATGTTATGCGTAATATACAAATAAAAGGTCAAACGGCTCTGCCGAATATTTGGAATAGATTAACGGAGCCGTTCAACGTATCATAGCGTTACCGTCAAAGTAGTAAAATTGCTTACCTTGAATGGTGTAGAACCGTGAAACATTTTTAGGTCCACCAACCTAAATAATAGTAAACCGGCAAGATTAGGTGATGTATTATAGTAGATATATAATAATTAAACGTATGCAGTAGCCAACTTATTGTTAGTTTAAATGGCATCGCTTAATCGAAAACTACAATCAACCAAAGTCATCATACCAGGTGTGTAAATTAAGTAATGAGACTAATTTTTTTTTAAATTTTCTTATTCAAATAAAATTACAATTCAGTATTGTCGCCTTCAAAATAACTTCCTTGGGAAGCTACGCAGCGATGGAGACGGTTCTTCCATTCCTCATAGCAGTGCTGGAATTCATATGCTGGAATCGCCTTCAGATGGTCGGCTACAGCCGTTTGAACGTTTTCTGTGGTCCCAAAATGACGTCCAATAACGATTTATCAATCTCGGGAAGAGAAAAAAGCCACAAGGACCCAAGTCAGGCGAATAAGGGGGCTGATGAGCCACAGGAATGTTTTTACTGGCTAAAAACTCGTTTACCGAAATGGCTGTGCGACAAAGCGCATTGACGTGATGAAACATCCAGTTGTTCTTGATGTTTGGTCTCACATCATGACCCTTTTTCGAAGTTTTTCAAGAAGCTCTCTGTAAAAGTGCTGATTTACTGTTTGGCCTGGAGGCACAAACTCTTTGTGGACAATTCCCTGGCTGCTAAAAAAGCTCCATTCCATGCTTTGGCGCTTGGTTTCCGGGTCGTACTCAAACACCCAAGTCTCATCACCAGTAAAATGGCGATCATTTTCAATCGATTTCAAAAAGTCAAGACACCTTTCTCTCCTGTTGTCCTTTTGTTCATGCGAAAGGTTTTTTGGAACCATTTTTGCGCAGATTTTTCTCATCCCCAATTCGTTAGGCAAATTCTGATGAATAGTGGTGTGTTTCAAATTTAACTCTTTCCCGATCATTCTTGTCGTCAACCGACGATCTGAACGCACAAGATCCCATATTCTATCGACATTTTCATCGGTTCTTGAAGATGAAGGCCTTCCGCTGCATGGTTCATCTTCAATCGACTCTCTTTCTTCTGAAAATGCCTTAAACCACCGAAAACACTGGGCTCTTGAAAAACCACTGTCTCCGTAGGCGTGGTGAAATTTTACAAAAGTATCTATCCGTTGTGCTGTGTCCATGTCCGAAGCAAAAACCTGATAGCACACCGTTGCTCAAAATTAATGTCACTCATTTTTAAAACGCACTGGAAAAAACCGGGTTTACGAAAACAGTCACAAAGAACAAACAAATGACTAACAAGTTCAAACTTGTACTGAAGGTGCATTACATGTTAACCTACCGAGGGGCCAGATGCAGCGGTGTCGGGGCCCGGGGCGATGAAGAAAGTGGAGGCCCCTGGAGGAAATAAAATAATTTTCGTTTGGACATTCTCGCATTTTGCCCTTTGGAAATAAAATAATCACCGCTTGGATTCTCTTGCATTTTGCCCTTTCGAAAATAAAATAATTTGCGCTTGGAACCTTTTGCATTTTGCCCTTTGAAAGCTTGCATTTCATCTCGTACTTACTTAGCTGTCATTTTGCCGCTTAACCAGTGTACATTTTACCCCGTATCTAATAAATAAACTTTGAATTTTGCGTCTATTGAATTTTGCAAGAGGTCTAAATTTTATAGTTCCACCACTGAATAGATTTGACATAGGATGAAATATCCCTTGTTTGGATATATTTCATTACTCATTACTTTCTTAAAAATTGAAATGTTTTATCGTTATTAAATTTTTGAGGAGGTTTGTGGAGGCCCTCAATGTGTAGGGGCCCCGGGGCTTCCGCCCCGGTTGCCCTGTCGTGCATCCGGCCCTGAACCTACCGCCCTTCCAAGTCCCGTCTCCGCAGTGTTGCTAGATCGGGCGCTCCGTTGGCAGTCTCATTGCTTAATTTACACACTTCGTATGTACCTATTTACCGCAAAAAGGCAAAAAAGTAATTTAAAACTAATTTATGTAACAACTAATTTCTAAGAGAACAACGGAAACTCGAGTATATCCTTAAACGATGCCCTGTTTCACTTCATATTTTGTTTTATACAAGAAGTTGAGTGCAATACGTATACATACTGAGCTAAAAATAAAATATTTGCATAAACAAGCATTAGTAGCTTACAACACAGGGAATGACGTAAAATGAGGTTCGGTATTTTGCATTTTGTTGGTAAAATTTAAAATTGTTGCAATTGAGTGGCTTCAATTAGATACTAGACAATGGAGTTTGATGTCTGATGCGACATCTTCAGATCAAAATGATGAAATAGTGATGTCACTGCGGCAAACGTACTTTAATGCATATGTACAGGGTGAATTCATGATTCACCCATACAAAATTTAATTGTAAATAACTTAAAAATTATTTCTTTTGTTGGTTTTTAAATCTCGAGTACCCTATATGATGTAGAGTAACCTTATAGTTAATTCCGTATGCTACATGACTGTAAATAATCGTAAAATATACAGTTCTCAAAACATCCAGTGGTAAAGTTTGACTCATGCGCATATAGAAGAACTGTGGTGATAATTTTGAACACATGGCAAGACCAATAATTTATCTTTGTGTCTAATACGATGCCTAAAAGTTTTGACGTTCTAACTTTGATGTATTTTTTGTTTCTCTCAACATCTCTCAGTGATCTCAGTGGAAAACTCAAGTTTTGAGTTTTATTTTCATTTAATTTTAGTTAATTTGACACAACTGTACACAGACAGAAACACTTAAAACTGATCAACACGTATATAATGCGGAAGTATCTAAAATTAGAGTTAAGTTCAGTCATCCTATACACACCCCTATATCGTGCGGATATTTAGAGGGGAGAAAACGGGTTTCACCCTACGTCTCCTCACTTTCGATTACGATTACAATCCGTTGAAGTAGAGTAGGAAATTGTAAGCAGTATTTCGTCTTCGGTATACTGGGTCAGAGAAATATTTTTAAAGGAAAAATTGCTGCCTCTCAAAATCACTACCAATTAGATTCTAATTTTCATATTTTTTCTAAATTATATCTCTAAAATGCATTATACTAAATATGTACAGGGTGGTCGATTTATCATAGGAAGTGCGTTTTTTGAGAAACGGCTGAGAGAAATTATGGTTTGTGAAAGGTAAATTATTTTTTACTCACCTTCACACAAAATTAAGGCAATAATAAAAAATCTTAACGACGCTTTAAATTTTTAGCAACATAAGTACCTCTTTTAGGTTATAATAAAGGTTATATTAATTATGAGTTGTTTTTCTTCTTTTGTTGAGTGCTCTATCTGAGTCTCACAAATTGCTAGCTAAATGAATTTAATTTCTGTAAAAAGTATATGAATTTACTTGCCTGTACTTAAGCCAGAAAGTCGCCTTTTAAAACAGAAATAAAAAATATAGCTAACGATGCTTCGAATTTTTTTAGCAATATACCTTTTTTATGATCCGCAAATTTTTAAAATTGTTCTATAATTTCATTATTTCACAAGTTATGGCCGATTTCCAAAATACAGTAAAAAAGACTCTTGCTCTATTTATACTTAGTTTGTCGTCGCGGTTCACCGAACCGTAACATCTGTCTCGGTTTATCAGTGCAAACAGTGGACTGTTAGGTATTGGACCATTGTCCTTATTCATACCACTGTTACATTTAATGATTTCTAAACTTTGAAAAGCATCCAACTGTCTACTGTTTGTTCCATCTCTAATTAATTTTAAATTATTTATGTCTGTATGATTGTTGTCAAAAGCATGTTGGGCAACACAAGATTTTTCCGTTCTGCCATTTTTTTAAATGAGCTAGTGCTCTGTCAAAATAGATGTTTTTGTTGCTCAATACGAGTATACTATAGATCACAATCTTTACAACTTATTTCGTACATTTCTGATTTTTTGTTATTGTATATTTTATTTTTGAGTTTCCCAAAAGCGTCTGTAGTTTATTTTTAGAATTATAAACCAAATTAATATTAATAGTTTAAAAAAAACTTTATCTAGTCCGCGGGTGACTTCATATGGTTCATATGGTAGCGAAACAAATTTCGAATTGTCAGTATATCTACGAAAAGTCGTGGAATTGTACAGGGTTCTCTTAAATTTATGCCTCCTTATTAACGTATCTATTAAATGCACTGAGTAACCGTTCTTAGCTATATCCTTAATTAAATAGTTCTCATGTTCAAACCTCTCTACTGAAAAAAAGAAAATAAATTTTGATCTCGTTTGATGTATGCTCATTGTTTCCAAGTGTCCCAATCCCGCAAACTTTGGACACCGAACTCTTGTTTATGTTCGGTGCTTTGGACTACCTCAGGCAATTACTCGAATTAAATGGTTTCGACGATAAAATTATTAAGGAATACATTCGGCTTACTAGTATTTGTATGAATCAAAATTGTTTTCAGTATAGTGGTGAATACTTCCAACAACATGAGGGAACGGTAATGAGTAAATTTGAGATAGAAGCAAAAGATAAATTCGAGTCTGGAACAGGTACGTGGACGATATCTTCGCTGTATTTAATACAAAAGCAATTAGTTTAGATAATTTTGTTGCTAAATTAAATAACCGTTCACCCAGTGGCGGTGCGTGATATTTCAGTTAGCCATATCTTGAAAACGACGCATGGGACCCACTTCACTTTTTTAGGTGATGACTATACACCTCTTACAGAAAGGATTTATAGTGAAAAAATCGTCAGCAAAGTTTGCGAAAAATTTTTCAAAAACACTGGAGCACTCCCTGGGTTCTCATTAACGCTCTGTGGGATATTTGCAGTATATTTTTTTTCATAATCTAGAAACAAATATAAGGAGACGTTTTTCGATTTGTTGCAAAATATTTTTTTTTTCAAAAAGTTATGGCCATTTTAATTTTAATTTTATAGGAACATTTTGTTTCCCAAAATTAAAATGGCCATAACTTTTTGAAACAAAAATATTTTGTAACAAATCGAAAAAACGTCTCCTTATATTTGTTTCTAGATTATGAAAAAAATATACTGCAAATATTCCACAGAGCGTTACTGAGAACCCAGGGAGTGCTCCAGTGTTTTTGATATTTTGTTCGCAAACTTTGCTGACGGTTTTTTCACTATAAATCCTTTCTGTAAGAGGTGTATAGTCATCACCTAAAAAGTGAAGTGGGTCCCATTCGTCGTTTTTAAGATATGGCTAACTGAAATATCACGCACCGCCACTGCGTTCACCTACCATAAAATTTACATATGAAATGGAACACAATGAACAACTACAATTTTTAGATGTATTAGTTATTAAAAATAGTGAAAATAAGTTAGAATTTGATATATACAGGAAAGAAACCGCGACTCTTAGATATATCCCCAACGATTCATACCACCCTTTGCAACATAAAATGGCAAGTTTTAATTTTGTAATTCACCGTTTATTAAGTTTCCCCCTCAGTAAAATGGGGTTTCTACGCCGAAGGCTCCAGTACCCAGTCCAGGAGCTACTAGAATAGTCAATTTGTTAATTTCATTAAGGACATATTCTAATGTAAATAAGAGCTGATTTTTTTAAGAACTGAGTAATAAACCGTAATCAACTTTAAAAACTCTTTTTAAAGTATATTACGAAGAATTTAACTCTTGCGTGTTCAGCATTTTATAATCGTAAAATTGATTGCGTTTTAAAAATATCCGATTTTATTTCAAATTTAGTTTTCCTGATTCCTCTCCGATTGTTACTTTAGGACAAGTGTGAAAATGTGTGTGAAGAACAGTTTTTGGCTTCACTTTTTGGTGAAAAATGAAGTAAATACTACCTATGTATTAAAGTATTCTTTGAATTCGAAGAAAGGCAAATGGGTTGTGTGCAAAACAATTTGTGTTTTGATTTGAAGCAAAAAGTCACTGCTGCCTGTGCTGAATTAGGTGGAACTATTTTCAGAAAAGTAAATTCTAACTGTAACTGGAGATTTTTCAATTTCAAGGAAGATGAAAGTCTAGAACAAAATCATTTTGCGCATAAACCTTAAATGCGACTAAACATTTTTGTCCTAATTAGGGTTTTTTTCGTCACCATGAAGAATTTAGTCCATCATAAAAAGTCTTACAACTTTTATTGCTAATTATATTAGAAAGCCTAATGAATGTGAGATCTAAATTAACTCCAAGAAATTAATAAAACCCTATTATAATCTGATTACTGATAATATTTCGGATTACTTTTAATCTATCGATTTAAATTCGATTCGATCGAGTTGATATCAATCGGTGTGTGGTTAAAAAAAGTGTTGAGGCCTGTCCTGTTCTTTATGAAAGTCAGTCATTTTCTTATGTTCGATCAATACATTGTAGACATTGTACTATGTAGGTGTATCAACGTCAGTGGCTGCCTGCTAACAGTTAATAATCAGTCAAAATTTGATCTCATGAATTATATGACCTTTATGGCCAAAATGACTAATTTGACTCATATGATCCTTATGACTGTATGACTTATGATCTATATGACTTTTATGACTCATACCACTATTACCCTAATGTCATTTACATAATGTTAAAAAAGTTCAACTCCCTCACCCTCCACCCTGTTAAACTAAAAACGTTTATACTTGTAGGCCCTGTAAAAAAAAAGACGTGTATTCATCCCATTTATCCCCCAACCCCATGACCGATTAAGCTCAAAATCTATCGATCAGTTCCAGATCTCGTCGTGATACATAAGTGTTTTAAATTTCAAGTTGATGTCTCAAAGCGTTCTCGAGTTATCGTGCACACAAAAAAGGCTAACAGACCGACAGACAGACCGAACATTTTTTTTCGCTTAAACTTAAAATCTCGACGTTTCGGAAGATTTTAAGCGTATTTCGCCAGTAGTAGCAACAAATATATAATTGAAAAAAATGTATTGAAACGCCAGAGGGACAGTGGTGTACATATTTTTTCATAAAAATATTATAGTGACTACCCACAAGACAAAACATGCCTTATATCAGTCCTCATATGCCCACTCCAGATTTTCGAAAAAAAAAATTAAAAAAACGCTCTGAATCTCAAAAACTAAGCCACTAAAAACTGCGTGTGGCCTTTTCTTCGTGAAATCACTTGAGGAATTATCTCCTTCAGTTTTTCAGACTATTTACTAAACACCCTGTATATCTGCGTATGTTACGGCGCTTAGACGGCATTTACTTTTCCTTGTAAGCAATAAAAATGTCCATTAATCTTTCAAAAGAGAAAAAGAACGATTTCTCGTCTTAAAATAAAGTATATATTATACTGTCTTATCGCAAAACACTTTTCCAGGCGCAAAACTGTGACTTTCTCTTCACCATTTATGAATAATACAAACGGCATTTGGCTTTTTCTTTTTTACGCGCTCGTGAATTACATTCGCAGTGCTGGGACTAGGGTTGCCACCTCGGACCTACGTCTTGCCCGGAGATTTTCAGTCAGAGGGCAGGGGGGGGGGTAAGCGGGATATTTAAACTCCGTAATTTTAAAAAGTGTAAAGAGCTGACATAAGTTTGTTTGATGCAATGATTTTTCCTGTTTTTTATGATTCTCACTATTTGAAAGTTTTTTAACTGCTTTTTCACCGTCATATTTGAGTTTAAATGTAACACTATATTTCGTGCATGTTGGTTAACCATGACGATTAGGATCCTGAAACCATCTGTCATGAAAACTACAGAGGTAGGATTTTTTTTCTTTTGCAGACGGTTCCATTGAAAAAAGGTATGCTGCACTTTCAGTAAAATATTCGAGAGAACTAAGATTTTTACCGCCACACACCTGACAGTGGTTCTCTTTTTTTGTGCTATGAAGAGATTGTCCTCTTCTTTTATCTATGAGGTTGTCGTCTCTGGTTCGTCCCTTTAAAATAATAGAGAACGACTGACATCGAACGTTGACTCATTGACACGCAGGCTGGTAGATGGCGGTAAAACATACATATAAACATGTAAACATGTGTTTACTCTACAGGAATGTAACATCAAAAGTGCGGCATTGTGTCATTTTTTATTTCCCGAAAAATTTTTTTAAGTACAATTAAAGAAAATATCTGTATATCCCCTTGGCCCGGAGAAATTTGCGTAAGGCCGGAGACCCGGAGATCGTCTCCAAGGCCCGGAAACTCCGGGCGAGGCCCGGAGAGGTGGCAACCCTAGCTGGGACGCTGATAAAGGAACACCTACATATACTTTGTACAAAATAAAAACCGTAGCACGTCACCAATGACGCTAGTAAATGAGTGCAGGGATACCACCACTCAATTAACCCTAGAGGGCTAACCCTATTTCAACTTATACTAAAGAATAACCATTCGTAAATTTTACGATTCCATCTTTTTATATCTGTATAACAGAAACATATTATAAAAATAAAAAAAGTAACTCGACAACAAGGTTATATGAACTTTATTTAGGTAATTTGGTAAAACATAAGACATTTATTTAATCATCGGTGCTGCACAATGAACAAATAAGTGCGCGATGCTCTAAGCAGAAAGGGCGTTTGCATAGGGTACATCTGTTTGTGGTCATTCTTCTTTTTTTTGCCGAACATATTTGGCAAGTAGTTCTTCCGGCAACTCCTTGAACTGCTCTATCTTGCAATGGTTCCAATTTGAGTATACCACCAATAGTGGTCTTAATCGACCGCTGCAAAGTCGGCATATCTACCTGTGACTACCTGTATAGTTTTTACGTTTTTGTCGCTTGCTAGGACCAGGTAATAACATATCATCTGAATCTTCATCATTGGACGGTACATATTCACTACTCGAATCTTCGAATGGCTCAAATTCCACATTATCTTCCTGTTCTGATCCACTGTAATCACTTCCAACTTCATCCTCATTTTGAAGCCAGCTCTTAAGCTCTTGTTCAGATAATGGCCTTGTTCTGTCATACTTTGATTTCCAGTCCGTTATTTTACAGAAAGACATATAAAAACTCCTAAATAAAATAACAAAACTTATAATCTGGTTCTAATAAAAAGTTACGTTAAGACTAACCTGTCGTAAAAATTACGAATAACGTACGTAAAACGAGTAAACTAGGCGCTTGATACATTAACAGATACGCGCACTACACTCGTGGGCTGCAATAAGGAAACTAACGTGAATTTGACAATCGCAGCACAAAGCGCGAGGCAAATGCAAGATCGAATTCTTTCGCGCATCGTGAAATTTACGAATGGTTATCTTTCTAGGGTTAAATTGAAATAAAAACTATTCGTACATACCGGCAAAATTAGGGGGAACGGTCAGAATTTACCCTATATTTAACCTTAATTTTCTCTTGAACCCTCATTTTGATCATTTTTTTTAAATTGTAGCTTGATTCTTTGCGAACACGTTAACCTTATTGCTGATTTTAAACAATTGGTCATAATGTCATATACGGAGCTGAAAAGAAAGTAATATTTTTTCTTAGTTTTTGAGACACTCTGTAGAGTGAACGAATCAAATTCGATATCATTCCATAATGCCAATTTAAATATTGACCTTTTCTGATCAAATTCATTTTTTAATTCACTGTGATATCTCAGTTCTTAAGGATGTTACAGGGTTTTGTTAAAAAATAGTGCATTGGCACATTTTTTATGGGTTGCTAGGGGGTCGTTGGATTTCCCTTAATTTTCGATTTCCTTTAATTTTAGAGGTAATCTATTGCCATTGATTCCTAATACAAGTTTATTTATGTCATCGCATAGTGTCAAAGCTAAGCAAAAGTCACATTCAAAGTTTTGGTTGCTAAAAATCCAACATGGGTGATATGAATCCTACTGATGTGGCGAGGGCCGTAACGTTAATTGAAGATGGCAGATCTTACTCTTATGTTGCTGATGTGTCAGGAAAATCAAAATCAACGATTTACCGTACCGTAAGGTGTTGGAGGCAAACTGGGGAGTATAAAAGAAGACGAGGCCAAGGTAGAAAACGGACAACCACTGCTAGAGATGACAGATTTGTAGTGTTAATATTACGAAACACCACAATTAAGAAACGAGCTGGAAGAAGTACGTGGAAGAAGAACAAGTAATCGGACCATTAGCAGAAGGCTCAGAGAAGTTGGTTTGAAGGCCTATAGAACGAAGAAAGCTCCACAACTTCAGCGAAGCCATCGAGTGGCGAGACTACACTTCGCTAGGGGCATAAAAATTGTGAAAATAACCAGTGGGCCAACGTTCTTTTTACAGATGAGAGCCGCTTTTGCGTTAACTCCATCGATGGCAGGGAAAGATTATATCGCCGCCTAGGAGAACAAGATGAACAGTTTAATTCTACTCCTACTGTTTCCTTCGGTGGAGGTTCCGTAATGCCTGGGGTGGGATATGTTTAGAAGGCCGAACAGAGTTGGTTCCATTCGCCCCTCAAATCGGAGAAGACGTTTTTCTGATGCACGACAATGCTCGCCCTCACGTGGCTCGTTGTGTCTTTGACTTTTTAAATACCGTCGGAATAAGGGCAATGGATTGACCGGCATGTTCCCCAGATCTTAATCCGATCGACATGTCTGGGATATGTTAGGTAGGCGATTAAGATCCAGAAACCCCGCTGTTCAAAATCCCGAATAAGCAGCAGCAGCTCTTGTTGATATCTGGGACAATCTGCCTCAAGAGTTGATTGATAATGTCATCATGAGCATGGGAAGATAGATGACTGCTGTTATAAGGGCGCGTGGAGGTCACACACGTTATTAAATCGCATTTGTTATTGTTGGTGTTTTGAATCGTTATCGTTTGTTAATTGTTATTGTTTTTCATTTGGCCAGTTGGCCTTTAAACACGTTCCAATTTATGCGGTAAAGCACAAATTGGACCAGTCGTAAGCCTGGATCAAGTGTGAAGGAAGGCCTTAGAAAATAACAGTTCACAGAATGGAAAACTTGAAAAGGATAAAAAGTGTGCCAATGCACTATTTTTAACAAAACCCTGTAACATCCTTAAGAACTGAGATATCAGTGACTAAAAAAATGAATTTGATCAGAAAAGATCAATCTTTAAATTGGCATTATGAAATGAGATCGGATTTGATTCGTTCACTCTACAGAGTGTCTCAAAAACTAGAAAAAACTATTACTTTCTTTTCAGCTCCGTATATGACATTAGGACCAATTGTTTAAAATCAGCAATAAGTCTAACGTGTTCACAAAGAATCAAGCTACAATTAAAAAAAAATGATCAAAATCGGATTGAGGGTTCAAGAGAAAATTAAGGTTTTTAGGGTAAATTTTGACCGTTCCCCTAATTTTGGGAACGGAATGGAATGTTTTACTGAATTTTAAATTTCGCTCTTGATGTTCGTTGTTATACAGTTGGCAGCAGATCCGACGTTGCCGTGTTGTATCACTTGACATTTGTTGAAAGTTTAAAATTATCTTACCTCACATTGGCTTTAAGGGGGGAAACCCCTTTGGGTGCCCGAAAAATGAGGCATTTTTTATGATTTTTTTTAAAAGTGATAAAACAACCATACAATTTTAAAGTTTTAACATCATTTATTACAACATTGAGGAGTAGAAAAACATTTTTTTCTTGTTTTTTTTAAGAAAATGGCGGCTTTACAGGGTATTCCTTCAAGTGTCTTTGGCGTGACATCGAAAAGTGCTGCATTTGTCATAATTTTTCTATTGATCGGAAACCAAAAACAAATTTTCCAGTTCTTGACATGTGCAGGGGAAGGATAAACCTATAAAATTATAATAAAGTATAAAACGAGGAATCAAGTAGGCTGGTTAATTAAATGTTCGACAAAATTTCGACTATTTTTTCGACAATTTTTATCCCAAAAAAAGGAATGTAATTACGCGATATCTTTAAAACTGTGGGTACATCCTTCCGATAACAATATAGACAAGAATCTCTCAAAATTTCAGCCAAATCGATCAATAACTTTTTGAGTTATAGCACGAGCAATTTTTGAAAATACAGTTCCGAGATAATCGCATTTAAAGTTCCAATACATTAAAACTATTAGTTTTAGTGACTTACCGACCAATCAGCGATTCTCCAAGTGTATATAATTAACCTTCAGCCTCCTCGAAGAGCTGGTTTTCTTCACAAAAGGTATTATGAAAGAAATGTTACTCCACCCCAAGCGCTCGGGCTCCTGTCGAATATATTATGCGACAACCGTAAATATTTAATATTTAGATTTTTCATCTCCCCAGTATACTCAATATATTATACTTTTGAAATAAGAAAAAAAATCGATTTTTTGAAAATTGTAACGGGCTTTCCCCCATTAATAGTGGTTTGTGTCTTTTTTGAGCTTCAGACTTTTATAAAAAAATTGAAAATTTTTATCAAACATTGAAAAACTGTTATTTTCAGAACAATCAAAGTGTTGTTAGACTTCCGTTTGCGAAATGCCGAAAAAGTTAGACAGCTGGTGACACGAGTTGGTAGCATCTTTGATATGCTATTGAACCGCCTTTCTTCTCCGTTAGAAAAAAAAAACGAGAAACATTTTTTTTATTTTAATCATCGTTAATTTATGTTTAAGGAGCAATAAACGTGCTCCTTTATTTTTTTGATAAAACTTTGATGATTCGAAAGAAAAATGATTCAACCGACTGATTCAAAAATTTACAGGGCTATTTATTTTGAGCTAAAAAAAAAACTACAAACATTGGTACTTCTCGCAATATTTGCAAAGTTGTAGTAGATTCTACAAAACAGCAAGAAAAGTAATTTTTTTTGTACTTTTTCAAATCAGTATTGAGTTTTTTTTCTCGGGAATACCTAAAGGGACATACAAGATTAATTCAAGTTTCCAAAACCTACTTTCCGTTTACTGTATGGTCAAGAGATATCGATGATAAAAAAAGGTGATTTTTCATTAAATAGACGATATCTCAGCGACAAATGATCGCACAGAAAACAAAAAAATCCCAACATGCAGCTAAATGATCCAGGCATTCATTAAGCCAGGAAAATTTGTTCTGAGCCTAAAATTTGAAAAAAAAAATGAAAAACTTGCTTTACGTCATTTCTTTTGATTTCACCGAGTGATGCCCAAAAAAATTTTTCATCTCAAGATTTGAAAACTAGACATTTCAAGTTTCAAAATGTTTTTTTAAATCTCGATACTACCATTATTCACGAGGTAACAGACTCAAAAATCACTAAAAAACATTAGAAATTTTTCTGCTCCCTTCATTTTTTGAATGAGTATATAAATTTTAAAATTATTTATCTTTGTTTAACAAGAAACAAACACAACGAGTCCATCCAAATGCTAGTCAAAATTATTTCTAAATACTGAATCATTTTATAACAATCTGGCATCAGTGCGTTCTAAAACTTAAACGCGTATTTGATGACGTGCATCGGTTTTTATTTCGTATGAAGTATACATACGAACGTAATGCGTTTGCTGGAAAATAACATTTTTAAAGGTTAAAACATCCTGCTATTTACAGTTGTGCGGAGGAGTAATCAATATCCGGTTTCCTGTGAAACCTTTTCCCGTTTAGCTGGAAATTCCTTTATGTAGTGAAACTTAGGGGTAGCCATCAATTGTGCGGTCTCTCAATAAATAATCCTTACGTAGGGCGTTTTCTAGACTTATATACATAGTCCAGTAGGCAGGGAGGTAAAATCATCAAAAAATGTTCTTGAAACATGTAGGGCTAGTTTTGACGGTTCCCTTTTTGTAGTTGTATTTTTTTTGCGTAGAACACAACGCGCGGCGTCCGTAGAGCTGAAACCGTCCGCTAATTTTTTAAATTAACAATTTGTGAAAAAAAAACCTCTCATTTCACATTTTCGCTTATATCTCCGTTCCTTGACATATTTTATATAGCATATTCATTTAAGAAGTTGTAGCCTATTGAATTTCCAAAATTGTAAGCCCAACCCGAAGTCTCCAAGTGCTATTGTTAACTTGCAAATGACTGCCGAATTTGAAAAAGTGCTTTTTTTCACCATTTTTTTTACTTCGAAAGTAGGGCAACTATGATCATGAAATTTATTGGAAGGATTTTGAAAAATATTAATGGACCAGTTTTATAACGTTTTCTACGCGACTACATTTTTGACGCGACGTGTATATATTGTTGAAATTGATAAAATTGAAAGTACGCTTCAAGATGCGTATTTTAAAAAAATTGGCGTCAAGATATTTGCTGTGTTTCTTTTACCTGAAATATCAGTTTATTTCATTTCAGTTCAAAAATGGGTGTTTATTTATGTCATCTCATTTTGAGGATATCAGTTCCTACTGAAATTAAAAAATACCGTGATCAGTTTCTCATTTCACTTAAGACTGTGATAAAAGTGAGGTTACAGTTGTTAGGTTTCTAAAAAAAGGTAATCAAAACGTAGTTTTCCAAATATCTGAGAGTCTATAGCAATATAATTTGGGCTCCACAATGGATATCTACAATTTTTTTTCAGTGTTAGCTGTCTCATGTACGATTTTATCAGAAGAAAGATCATTATCTAGTCATTAGTTTTATATGAAAATATACCAAATATCTTCACAATGATTGGCTTTGCATAGTTTTTCTTCTAATTTGTAATTTTCTATATAATCTATAACTAAAATAAAAAAATCATCCTAACTTCGTTTTTAGGTGTTTCTTAGTTTTCATATCATTTCAGTTCATTTCACTTCACCAAACTCAAATTTAAATGAAATGTTGGGTAAAAGAAACACAGCAATTATAGTCACAATTCCGAGAATTTGGAAGCGGAAACGCTAAAACAATATACATCGCGTCAAAAAAGGTAGTATTAAAAAGGTAATTACTAATTTTCAAATTGCAACTTCTCAAGAGGTAAAGGAAAATTACCATCCACTTCGTTATCGCTTCTGCGGGTGGGCTTTAAATGAGTTTGAAAATGACGCCGATTTCAATCGAAAAATCATTTTTTCGAACGAAGCTCATTTTCATCTTGGAGGACATATTAATATCCACACATAGTCATAGAGGAGCCAGTGCATCCTACGAGAGTGACTGTTTGGTGTGGGTTTTGGAGTGGTGACATCATTGGTCCGTACCTCTTTCAAAATGAAGATGTTAACAGAGTTACAGTAAATAGAATGCGTTACAGAGACATGTTACGGGATTTTTTGTGGCCGCGATTGGACGATTTGGACTTGGACGAGCTTTGGTTCCAGCAGGATGAAGCAACGTGTCACACAAGCCGTGAAACAATCGATATTTTGCACACTAAATTCGGTAACCGTGTTATCAGTCGTTTTGGAGACATTAATTGGCCATCGCGCAGCTGCGATTTAACACCGTTGGACTATTTTTTATGGGGACATATTAAGGACCGTTATTACTCCAACGATCCACAAACAATTGACGCACTGAAGGAAAACATCAATCGAGTTATATCGTGCAGTAGAGCCACAAATAATTGAAAATGTACTGCAAAATTGGGTGAAAAGAATGAACTACTGCCAAGCCAGCCGCGGCGGCCATTTAACTGAAATTGTTTTTCATAAATAATGAGAAGGCATACTTTCTTGAATAAAGCAACAATCATTTAAAAATATTCAACGATGTAGTTTTAATAGCAATTTTAAAAAGAAACCATCTGATGGCCCACCCTATATAAAGTGCTGGCCACTCGAACTTACACACAGAGACTTTTAGGCAAAATTGAAAGTTAAATATTTTTAACAGGAATGCAAATTTATGAACGCGGCTTGCAAATTTTAAGAGCTAATTTTTTTCGGATTAAGCTGCATGACGTATATTTATCGTAGGACCATAGGTTTATTATATACCGGGTGATCAATAAAGTCATGCAAAAAATCAAAAAGTTTGTATGAGTGAAATTTCCGTAAAAAAATTTTTTTTGTCGTTGCAATATGGTTCGTTACTAAGGTAACATCAATATCTCTAGACGTTTTTGTCAGTTTTTGGATTAAGGCCCTTAGGCTTTGGACACACTAATCAACATAAAATTTGGGTAGCAAAATTTTTAAAATGCTATAACTTGACATTGGATTGACGGTTCTTGATGATTTTTGCGGATTTGGAATATTTATTTCACGTAGATTTTCTCTAGTCTAAGCATTTATTTGAGGGTTGAAATTTACACATTATACCGGGTCTATAATAAACAAAAACGTAGCGACAAGAACACATTTATTATTTTCCTCCAAATATCGCTGATTTGGCCTTCTCCAAACTAACATTCGGCCATCGGAGTGAAACAAATTAAATCTTGTTTCGTCAGTGAATAAACTATGGTTCCACTCTGCATTACCCCAATTCGCATGCCGATTTGCCCATGCCCGCCTATTCGCTCTATGGTGTTGTAATAACCGCACACATTTTGCTCTGCGACGGGCTCTATAATTTAAAATGTTTGCCATTATTTAAGTTTTTGTAAAAATAAAGTCTCACCTCAAGTTGTTTTTATTTAATGACTTCTACTGTTCTGTTCGAAACTCTACTCCAGTTTGTTGTCTTAAAGAGTCATTTCGTTTTAGGTTCTTTGGGTTAAAATTATTTCGGTTCTTTGGTTTTTTTTTTTGTATGTCCTCCCATGCCCATAATTATGATCACCAGTAGTTTCGACGCGGCGCTTCAAATTATAAATTGTCTTTCGGCTGACATTGTAAATGTGCGCAATTTGCTCTTTTGACATTCCTTCGTTAAGAAGTCGAATGCAATTTTCCCTTTCTGCCGTGGTTAAACGCCTCATATTAATTAAAATTTACAAAATTATAACATTGAAATGTGTCAGATTATTTCTAGAATAATGTTAAAAGTTTTTAATTCCATAGCAACAAATTTGTTTTTCCAATGCCTACTTTGAAATCAACGCGTCGCGTAGAAATTACACCCGATCATAATTATGGGCATGGGGGTGGACAAAGAACTCTGTAAAACTGAATGATTCTTTGAGACAACAAACAGGGTGTGAGTTTCGGACAGAACAGTGAGAAGAAAGTTATATAAAGAAAACTTGAGGTGAGAATTTATTTTTACAAAAACTTAAATAATGCCAAACCTTAGAGCGTGTCGTACCCTACGTTTTTGTTTATTATAGACCCCATATAATGTGTAAATTTCAACCCTCAAATAAACTGCTTAGACCAGAGAAAATCTACGTGAAATAAAGATTCCAAATCCGCAAAAATCATCAAGAACCGTCAATCCAATGTCAAGTTATAGCATTTTAAAAATTTTGCTACCCAAATTTTATGATGAGTAGTGTGTACAAAGCCTAAAGGCCTTAATCCAAAAACTGACAAAAACGTCTAGAGATATTGATCTTACCTTAGTAACGAACCATATTGCAACGACCAAAAAAATTTTTTGCGCAAATTTCACTCATACAAACTTTTTGATTTTTGCATGACTTCATTGATCACCCCGTATATAATAAACCTATGGTCCTACGATAAATATACGTCATGCAGTTTAATCCGAAAAAAACTAGCTCTTAAAATTTGCAAGCCGCGTTCAAAAATTTGCATTCCTGTTAAAAATTTTGAACTTAACATTTTGCCTAAAAGTCTCTATGTGTAAGTTCGAGTGGCCAGCAGTTTATTAGGGTGATTCAAAAAAAATTTTTTTTTAATTTTTTTTTTTTGCAAACAGGCTTCAAAGTTCCGTTTTGGTGTAAAAATACGCCAGTTAAAATTTGAGCTCTTAATATCAATATTAAGATAGTTCGCATCGCACTTTTCTATTTTCCATAAGAATAACATGGGATTTTTTTTGCACCTGATTTTTATTGCTAGCTAATAGTGTATTATATGGAATTTTTTTTTAACATATTTCGAGTCGAGTTGAGAATTGAACGCTCTATAAAAACGGTCTCTTATGATTTTTTGGCTAAGTCTACTGGTTCAAAAGTTATTCGAGGCCAAAGTTGAATTCACCGCAAATTTGACCGTTTTTAGTGTATTACAACAAAATTAATGGTTTTATCGAAAATATGTAGCCAAAATTTTATGTCAATTTTAAATTTGGTCTTTTAGAAAATGTTAGTTAACAATTTTTCGCTATGAAAAGAAAAATCACACAAAAAAATGTTTTCAGTTGAAATTAAAATATTAAAATTTTTATATTTTTGAAAGAAAATTGCGTTAAGTAAAATATTGCATTTGATTTTTTCTCCAATTTTTTCCGTACTCTGAGTACATGTTTTAAAAATTATCATTGTTATTTTTAAATTTCAAAACTAAAGTTGAACAATTAAACGGTCAAATTTTCGGTGAATTCAACTTTGGCCTCGAATAACTTTTGAACCAGTAGACTTAGCGAAAAATCATAAGAGGCCTTTTTTATAGAACGTTCAATTCTGGACAAAGATATGTTATAAATTATAAATATGTTATAAGTTATAAATTTTCCATATAGTACACTATTAGCAAGCAATAAAAATCAGAGTGCCAAAAAAATGTTCCCATGTTATTCTTATGGAAAATAGAAAAGTGCGATCTTAATATTAATATTAAGGGCTCAAATTTTAACTGGCGTAATTTTACACCAAAACGGAACTTTTAAGCCTGTTTGCAAAAAAATAAAATAAAAAAATGCTTTTTTTTGAACCACCCTACTATATATGTTTGTAACTTTTCTAAGCTGTAACGTGCAAATAATGGAACGTTTTTTTTAATCTTTCTAATGGCATGTCCTAAATGACGACCATTGAAATATTTAAAGAAGCAGTAGGTGTCGGTGCCAACCAAATGACGTCGGTGGTTACTTCTGACCGCAGTAGCGCAATCAATACCGGGGCAGGCTGGACGTCCCAAGGGATGGGACACTAGCGACAGGACAGGGAGAGGAACAACATCTCTTCGCGTGCTTGCCAGGTCTATCTGGAAAGGATGTTAGGAGGCGGATAATATTCTTCGACGAAATCAAGTCATACAATTTCAAGCTTTAAGTACGTTCTATCTGCATATAAGCATATAAAGTCGTTTTTATGTACGAGGGCAAGTCAAATATAAATCGAAGTTTTAACCTCCTCCTTCAACCGAAATTTAAAAAAACAAACATTTTATTTTTCTATTGTCTTCAACCGAAACGGATTTTTTCCACCGAACTTTTTGATTCCACCGCCATAAAAAGTGACTTGCCAGTAGCCAGTTGCGCACGAACTATTCAACTTCTTCATTATTTTCAAATCTTGGAGTGGGTACTGGAACCTTCGGCGTAGAAACAAAAAACTGGACGTTTTCCACGAAACACCGAACGAGTTCGGTGTTTCGTGAGTGATTTCAAAAGTTTAAGAACGGTGAATTTGACATCGAAGACAATGAACGTAGCGGAAGCCCGAAAGAGTACGAAGACGCGGAAATGGAAGCATTATTGGATCAAGATTCGTGCCAAACGCAAGAAGAACTTGCACTTACATTAGGAGTGTCTCAACAAGCAATTTCACATCGGTTGAAATCATTGGGAATGATTCAAAAACAAGGAAATTGGGTTCCATATGAACTGACGCCGAGAAACGTTGAACGCCTATTTTTCAACAGCATGTGTGATGCTGTTTGCGAGGCATAAAAGAAAGGGTTTTCTGCACCGTATGGTCACTGGCGATGAAAAATGGATCCACTATGATAATCCAAAAAGGACGAAATCATGGGGATCACCTGGCCATGCTGCAACATCTACAGCTAAGCCAAATATTCATGGAAAAAACTCTTGTTGTGTATTTGGTGGGGTCAGCTTGGTGTCGTGTATTATGAGTTGCTCAAACTGAACGAAACCATTACTGGAGTTGTCTACCGAACACAATTGATGAGATTGAGTCGAGCACTCAAGGAAAAGCGCGCTCACTACTACTCCAGACACGACAAAGTTATTCTCCTGCATGATAATGCGCGTCTACATGTTGCGGCGCCGGTCAAAACCTATTTGGAAACACTCAATTGGGAAGTTTTACCCTACCCGCCGTATTCACCAGACATTGCTCCTTCTGATTTCCACTTGTTTCGATCGATGGCGCATGACCTGTGTGAGCAACACTTCACATCATATGAAGATACCAAAAATTATGTCGATTCGTGGATAGCCTCAAAAGATAAAGCATTATTCCGACGCGGTATCCGTGTGCTACCACAAAGATGGGAAAAAGTAGTGGCTAGCGATGGACAATACTTCGAATAAACCATTAGGCATCGTCCTTTCACAATAAATTCTCAATTTTTTATTAAAAACGACGGAAACTTATTTCTACACCTTTATAATTAGGTGTGCAATAAACAATTTGAGGTTGAATTTTTACGAAAAAACATCGTAAATTATACAAATAATAATCTATTAATTAAAAAAAAATATATCTTACCATATACATAATCACCTACTCAACTTGATATATAACTCACACCATACACCCATATTTATGTAAACACATAACAGATTCTCACATCGTAAATTACACTACTTTGTAAAATATAAACAACCAAATCAGAAACTGTAGTAACTTCAGTCCTCAGTCGAACTAAAACATCTACAATAGACACGACTCAAAGAGAAAATAGAAAATATATTGTGAGTTACCTAGTGTCAAATTATATGTTTATAAGTTAAACCAATTTCTGTTCTTATAATTGTAGCTCTGATGATGGCTGAATAAAGCCGAAACGTTAGAAAAAAACAAAAACTTTTGTTTTTATAAACTGACCGATAATCCCAAAACAAGTTTATCAAGTTGATTTATCAACGGTCAAGAAATTCCAAATCTATGAAAAACATTCGTAAAAATCGGTGTCAATTGGCGAATTTTCAAAAAAAAAAAAATAAAAAAACTTGGGTACTTCCAAAGAAAAACTAATGTATGTAGATTAAGAAAAAACTTTTTTTTTGTTTCTAAACGGGGTACCAAGACTGCTTCAACAGTGTACGCCGATTTCCTCCTCCAGAAAAAAATTGTTTCATGTCACCTAGAGCTACGACGCCATTCTGTAACTATAATGAAAGTGAAAAATACTTTTGTAGACATTAAGACCCATAGAATCGTGTCAAAATTCGAGTCGAAAAAAAATGCCCAAGGAAAGTTTAATTTTTCAGTGCGCCTAGGTAGTATAACCCCTTAATCTTTCGGTGGTCTATTAACACGTGATAAGGGCAATGTCTTCCATGTGCGATAATTGACACTTGATATAAACTAGGAACAAAAATTAAAGGATATTAAAAAAAATTACAAATTTTTGGGTGATTTTCAACAAGGAATAACTCGGAGAAAAATGGTCGTACAGAAAATAAAAAAAAGGGAAACTGTAGCCTCAAGTGTCTAGATTTCAGATCTGGGCTTTAAATTTTTTTAGCGGGAGCGGTTCTCACGTAATCATCCGAAAACCAACAAAAAAAAATCCAAATTTTTGCTCGTCTTTAAAATGGTCTATAGACTTCAATGTTTTTCATCATGCGACCATAAAGCTCTTTTAGACAGTTTAATCAGCTTTAAGCTCCGTACGATGATTTACCGCGGAGTTATCGTCGATCAAAGCAAAAAAGTCCTTTTAACCTTTGACAATCAATTACTCGGGAACTAATGATCGTATAGAAAATGGAAGTAGGGTTTTGGAAACTGCAAAACATTCTCTATAAGACACAATCTGGGGCGATTGAAAAAACATTTTTTTTTAAGCGATAATGTTGGCTGAAAAAAGTTAAAAATTTGCGAATTTAAGGATATTTGGAAAATTTGGTATAACTGGATATTAGTGGATGACGAAGGATATCGTCGGTAATTTTTTATCCTCAAAGTGTCCCCAAAATACCCTCAAAGTTGGAAAGTTGTTAGAAAAAATATAAAAAAAAAATTCAAAAAAATTTTTTTTTTCGTTTTTTTTCTAACAAGTAATGTTTTTGAGCAAAAAAATATGGATTGTCGCCAAAAAAAATCATATTAAAGTTGAAAAAATGCATAAAAATCGAAAAACTGCTTGTTACGGTGATTTTTGGACGAAACGATAAATTTAAACCTCCGGGGCACTAAGAAAAAAAATCGCAGCGCTTTGCAACTTTAAGTGTTTTTTGGGCACTTTGAGGTTAAAAAATTACTGACGATATCCTTCGTTCATCCACTCCAAAGTTATACCAAATTTTCCAAATATCCTTAAATTCGCAAATTTTTAACATTTTTCAGCCAACATTATCGCTTCAAAAAATTTTTTTTATCAATCGCCCCCCGATTGTGTTTTGCATAGAGAATGTTTTGCAGTTTCCAAAACCCTACCTCCATTTTCTGTACAATCATTAGTTCCCGAGTAATTGACAGTCAAAGTTGAAAAGAACTTTTTTTGCTTTGATCGACGATAACTCCGCGGCAAATCATCGTACGGGAGCTCATTAAGAGGTCAAATTAAAGCTGATTAAATTGTCTAAAAGAGCTTTATGGTCACATGATGAAGAATGAAATGAGTCCACAGACCATTTTAAAGACGAGAAAAAATTTGGAAAAATTGTTTTTTTGTTGGTTTTCGGATGATTACGTAAGAACCGCTCCAAAAACAGATCTGAAAACTAGACACTTGGGGCTACATTTTCTTTTTTTTTTATTTTCTGTACGACCATTTCTCTCCGAGTTATCCCTTGTTGAAAATCACCAAAAAATTTGGATTTTTTTTAATGTCCTTTAATTGTTGTTACTTGTATATTTTACTGTTAAAAAGGCCCAGCGCTACGTAATGCAGCACTAATCAGGCCTAGAGCGTAAACCGGAGCAACGATCTCGAACGTGACCGCGGCACAGCCTTCTTCGTTAAGTATGCACTGCGCAAGTTTACTGTTTTCTAGCGGACTCCGCGTTATTTTTATTGTCGTTAAACCTAACAATGCCTCAGGTCGAAGCATTTACGACCCATCTGAAGGCATCATCTTGGAAATGCGCGGTTATAAAAATGAGAACTCATCGGTTCAGTGATAGTTGTGTGTCTGATTTTAATGATTGTACAGTGTGTCCAATTTTCGGCACTTTTGCGGGATAATCAGTGGCGCAGCCAGGAGGGGGGGGGCGAGGGGCCAACACCCCCAAGCTAGCCAGCAACCAACAAAAAATCATGGTCGTTTTATGCATCTTCATACTTAATTGCATAATTTTTGTTTTTTTATACGCTTATCATTGTTTAACCTTTAGACTGCCGATTGGCTCATATATGGGACAGTAATAAAATAATAGTTTTAGTGATGAATACAGATATTATAGTGAATTTTTCCCATTTAATAGGCTCTCTGATCTCTAAAGGTACAACTGAAATTCTTTCTAGTCGATCGAGGTACCCAAACTACCCCTAGCGAGGGGTGAAATATTTAAAAACTCGTTATTGAACTTGTTTGTTATTGACTTTTTACTGATTTTTTTTAGTAAATAGCCTGTAAAATCTGTAAAATGTATCCTAAAATTTTCCGCAATTGATTGAGATGCCGAAACTACCCCTAACGAGGGGGGTGAAAATTTCAAAAATTCGTTATAAGGTGGGTATTGACTTTTTTACACGATATTTTTTCGGAAGCACGCTGTAACATCTGTAAAATGTACCCTAAAATTTTCCGCAATTGATTGAGATGCCGAAACCACCCCTAGCGAAAGGGGTGATATTTTCAAAATTCTTTATTGAACGGTTATTGACTTTTTATCGGTTATTTCAAATTAAATTTTTTTTACATAGAATAATTATTAGTTTTTTACTTGAATTTACTGTATTTAGGATAAATAATATTTTTTTTAGCGATACTTGAATATAATGTGTTCGATTGAATTCGAATGTAAAACATTGAATTTCTACCTATAACTATATAAATATATAAGTATAAAAATATATACGTATGAAAATATGTAAGTAGAGATGAAGAAACAAATATTATTTCAGTGTAACTGATCGCTTTTTTCACGTTTTTGAGTGGTTTTATTGGTGACTAAATATATTTTAGAGTGTTTTTGGTAGCTTATTACATTATCATATCAAGCACATTCGGTTAAAAATAAATATATAGTAATTTACACAATCTGAAAATTTTTAACATTGGCCCGACCGTTGCCAGCCGGCCTGGCTCATATATGAGCCACCCGTGACCTCGGCAACTACTCTAGATGTATTAGATGTTTATATATATAAACTTTGCCCCTCAAAAATATCCATTTATAAGGGGAAAATGCCGGCAGTCTAAAGGTTAATAGACCTTAATAAAAACATACTTTTCAAGATTTTTGTTTTCACGGAATAATATCATATTGTGTATGCTACTACAAAGAAAATAAAATTTGACTGGGAGACTCGCCCCCCCCCCCACACCAAGAATGTTTTCTGGCTGCGCCACTGGGGATAACTCGGTTGTCTTTAAAGATAGAGAGTTGCGGTTTGCACATTCCTTTCCTACTTTTTTGTGAAACGAAAGATGCAATAAACAGAATTTCCATAGCCCCTTTTGGTTTTTAGTTTAGAGATACAGATCTAACTCACTTTTCTTTGTGTCTTATTGGAAATGTAAAAACGGACTTCCATACAATTTTTTATGTAGCATCCAGTGGCGTAGTAGTTCTTGTCTCCCATCGTCCGTTTTCTCAGAATAAGGCAATTAAATTAGCAGTTTGTGAGCTTATTATTAAAAAAACTTATCAATAGTGATATATAGAGTCCGGCAGGGAGGTATGGAATTTTTTAAAAGACAGTCACACTTACTTTTACATAATAACTTACATTTTTTTTCTCAGAAACTACGGACTACGGTAAAAATGTTCTAAACGTTCTTAGAATCAATCGAAAAATACTCTCAAGGTTTTTCAGATTTTTTAAATAACTTGGAAATTTCGATTTCGTGAAAATTGTCTTTAATAACCCTGAAAAAAATTGAGACTAATTTTCAAAGAATTCTAAGACATTTTTGTTCTTAAGAAATTTTTCCAAAAATATATAGTTTTCGAGAAAACAATTATTGATATTTGATTATATTTCAGGATTTTTTAAAACGATTTTTGATTGTCAAAAAATCACGAAATTGAAATTTCCAAAAATGTCATTTAAAAAGATCTGAAAAAGTGAGAGTATTTTCCAATTGATTCTAAGACATTTTTATTCTTAGAACATCTTTACCAAAGTCCGTAGTTTTTGAGAAGAAAAATTATGAATCTCTAGATAATGTGTAATCTTTAAAAAATCAGGACATTTGGACTTAATGGGTTAAAATATTTTATGAATTATATTTTTCACCGTCTTATTTCACATTCATCACATTTATTATGATAAGTTTCGGTTGTCTACAATTAAATGTTATAATTTACAATACTGTTTCGTTAATCTAATATGACGTATTTTCAATTTTCGGATGACATGTGGCACTATATTCGTTGTACCACCAAATGACCCTTCTATAGAAAAAGGTTGCCGACCCCTGGTTTAAGGTATTCTCAGAAGGAAGAGAGTCGATTGAAGATGAACCATGCAGCGGAAGACCTTCGTCTTCAAGAACCGATGAAAATGTCGATAGAATACGGGATCTTGTGCGTTGAGACTGTCGGTTGACGACAATAATGACCGGGGAAGAGTCAAATTTGAATCACACCACTGTTCATCAAAATTTGACTAAAGAATTGGGGATGAGAAAAATCTGCGCAAAAATGGTTCCAAAAAACCTTTCGCATGAACAAAAGGACGTCAGGAGAGAAAGCCGTCTTGACTTTTTGGAATGGATTGAAAATGATTACCATTTGATGGACCGTGTCGTTATTGGTGATGAGACTTGTAGACGAGGAAATTTAGCACAAAAAAGAGCTAAACCTCCAAAATTTCCGCAGTAAGATGGATTTTGACGTAATTTTTGTAAAATTTAGAAAAAATATTACCTATTTTTGTCATGTACAAATCAGAAACTGCATTACTGCACCTAAAAATGCATTTTTGGGGTGTAATTTTTCGAGCCAATTAAAGAAGAAAAAATCATAATTCGAGAATACATTGTCGAAACGGGCTGAATTTGGTTACTCGGTTTTTTTTTTTTGGGGCCGTTGATCACGAATATGATGTCAGAAATTGACCCCGATGAATCTAGGGACCAGGAATCCTAGTCACCAGGCCCATCCCCGTGGTTTTCCCTCGAATTCGGCCTGAAACTAAACGAAAATGGTTGCTCGGGGGTTTTTGGGGTCGCTGATCATGAATACGTTGTTAGCTTTGTTGTCCGTTACACCTGGAGGACCAAGAACCCTGGTCGCCAGGCCCATTCGCTTCGAAATTCTCGGAATTGTGACTATAATATCTTGACGCCCATTTTTTTAAAATTCTTGAAGCGTACTTTCAAGATATTATAGTCACAATTCCGAGAATTTCGAAGCGAATGGGCCTGGCGACCAAGTTTCCTGGTCCTCCAGGTGTAACGGACAACAAAACTAACAATGTATTCATGATCAGCGACCCCAAAAACCCCCGAGTAACCATTTTCGTTTAGTTTCAGGCCGAATTCGAGGGACAACCTCGGGGATGGGCCTGGTGACCCGGGTTCCGGGTCCCCAGGTTCATCGGGGTCAATTTCTGAATCAGATTCGTGATCGGCGACACCAAAAACCCCTGAGTAACCAAATTCAACCCGTTTCGACAATGTATTTTCGAATTATGATTTTTTTCTTTAATTGACCCCTAAATTGAAAAATTGCACCCCTAAAATGCATTTTTTAGGAGCAGTAATGCAGTTTCTGATTTGTATTTGACAAAAATAGGTAACAATTTTTCTAAATTTTACAAGGAATCCAACGAGCCTAATTACGTCAAAATCCATCTTACTGGTGAAATTTTGAAGGTGAAATGTTAAATTTCCTCGTTTATTGGGTGTTTGAGTACGACCCGGAAACCAAGCGCCAAAGCGTGGAATGATATCACTTCAAGCTCTCCAATCTCAAAAAAGCAAGAATGAGCAAGTCGAAGATCAAATGCATGCTGATTTGCTCTTTTGATAGCCAGGAAATTGTTCACAAAGAGTTTGTGCCTCCAGGCCAAACAGTAAATCAACACTTTTACAGAGAGGTTCTTGAGTAACTTCGAAAAAAGGTAATACGTGTGAGACCAAACATCAAGAACAACTGAATGTTGCATCACGACAATGCTCCTTGTCACACAGCCATTTCAGTAAAAGAGTTTTTAGCCAGTAAACACATTCCTGTAGCTCCTTAGCCTCCTCATTCGCCTGACTTGAGTCCTTGTGACTTTTTCTTTTCCCGAGATTGAAAAATTACCTCAATTTGGGACCATAGAAAGCATTCAAACGACTGTAACCGACCAGCTGAAGGCTATTCCAATATATGTGTTCCAACACTGCTATGAGGAACGGAAGAACCGTCTCCAGCGCTGTGTGGCTTCCCAAAGAAGTTATTTTCAAGGAGACAATACTGAATAGTAATTGAGGACCCTGCTGCAAGAACAATGCAGCTCCATTTTCAACGGTGGCGAGGTTAGCTGCTTATAATTTCGATAAAAATATTAGGCGTTATTTAACGCAAATTGCACACATTTCCGTGCATGGAGTATACATACTGACATATGCTGAGCTGCGTCGAATTTGCGTTAAATAACATCTAATATTTTTATCGAAATTATAAGCAGCTTACTTAGTCACGCGTTGAAAATGGAGCTGCATCGTTCTTGCAGCAAGCTCTTCAATTCTATTCGAATAATTTAAAAGAATCAGTCTCATTACTTAATTTACACACCTCGTATGCACGCAACTGGCGTGATACTTTTGAAAGTTATTTAGATATAAAAAAAACTCAAGAATAATTCGTTAAATCCAGACTCCTAGTCGTTTTAAGTTAGATTGCCCCTTGCGAAAGCTTTATTCTCGAGCATCTAAGTGTTATATAAAGTTTCATCCACGTTTCATCCGGCCTTGTCGTTGGCCGCCGTCTCCGTCTGGCCCATCCGACGCTGTAAGCGAATGTAGGCGCTCGCGTAGGGCAGCTTTCGACCGACTTTTCAAGGTGACGCCTTCAATTTACAACTTGCGAGCGAATTCGCCCTGTGTACATGAATAAGGCCTTTGTAAATAGCTCCGGAGTTGAAACTGAAATTATTACCTTTGGCGCGCAGCCGTTCATTCTGCAGATACAGTCTTTGTCAGGGCGCGCACGTATTTATGCGGTTATTAAAGTTTTTATGGGCGTACAGGTTAGAAACCAATTAACTGTAAGTGCAGAAGGGCGTAATTTGAATTTGCGCGGGCTCTCGCTTTCCAGATAGAGTGAATTCATGAAAAATTAAGGAGCTATGCTTTTTGTCACAATATGTACGTGACAAATTTAAAAAGAATTGATTAGTCTATCGATTTTCGAGAAAAAAAAACTACAAAAAATAAATAATTCTTAACACCTCAAAAACTAAGCCACTTATGTAACCTTTTCTTCATCAAATCATTCAGTAGTAGTTTTTCAGATTATTTAAGAAACATCCTGTATAAACTAGATACACTCAACATCCACATATCCGAACTTTTCCGTTCCGCAAAATTCCACATTTCCGAACTATCGTCACCTTGGGATAACCGAACTGCTGGCGCATGCGCAAAGGGTTTTTCTGGCTCATTGGTCATTCGACAGCGAAATTTGACATTCGACAGCGACAAGTTCGGTTGTGTGGAAGTACAAGTTCGGAAATATGGTGAGTTCGGATATGCGGATGTCGAGTGCACAGTGAATTCGTGAAAAATAATAAGGGGCTATACCAGTGTGAACGCTCAAAATTTAGGTAATTTTTTGGGAATATTTTTAAAGAAAAGTATTCCATCGAAAGTTTTGAAACTTTGGGAATGTATTTGCCTGTAAATGAACTGTATAAAATATTTTTTTTCGTAAAAAAATAATGAAATACGAGCGACTTAGGCATTGTCTTCGGAGAAGCCAAAAAAAAAAGTTCCTCCACTTCTACCGTGATTCTGGTCTCTAGAGTGCTAGAAATAAAAGACAAATGACGTATTCTCCGAACATTGACGTAGGATTTTTAAATCATTTTTTTCGAAATATAATTACAATTCAGTATTGTCACTTCAAAATACCATGGGAAGCCACACAGCGCTGGAGACGATTCTTCCATTCCTCATAGCAGTGCTGGAACTCATATACGGGAATCGCCTTCAGCTGATTACAACCATTTGAATGTTTTATGGTCCCAAAATGACGTCTCTTGAGGTGATTTTTCAATCCCGGGAAGAGAAAAAAGTCACAAGGACTCAAGTCAGGCGAATAAGGAGGCTGAGGAGCCACATGAATGTTTTTACTGGCTAAAAGCTCGTTTACTGAAATTGCTGTGTGACAATTGTCGTGATGCAACATCCAATTGTTCTTGATGTTTGGTCTCACACGCATGACCCTTTTTCGAAGTTTTTCAAGAAGCTCTCTGTAAAAGTGTTGATTTACTGTTTGGCCTGGAGGCACAAACTCTTTGTGGACAATTCCCTGGCTATCAAGAAAGCAAATCAGCACGACTTGCTCATTCCCTGCTTTTTTGGGCCTTGGAGAGCTCGAAGTGTGCCATTCGATACTTTCGCGCTTGGTTTCCGGGTCGTACTCAAACACCAAGTCTCATCACCACTAATGATACGTTCCATAAAATAGGGATCATTTTCAATCGATTCCAAAAAGTCAAGACCTTTTTCTCCTGATGTCCTTTTGTTCCTGCGAAAGGTTTTTTGGAACCATTTGTGCGCAGATTTTTCTCATCCCCAATTCGTTAGTCAAAATCTGATGAACAGTGGTGTGATTCAAATTTAACTCTTCCCCGATCATTCTTGTCGTCAACCGACGATCTGAACGCACAAGATCCCGTATTCTAGCTACATTTTCATCGCTTCTTCAAGATGAAGGCCTTCTGCGATGTGGTTCATCTTCAATCGACTCTCTTCCTTCTGAGAATGCCTTAAACCACCGAAAAACCTGCGCTATTGAAAAAACACTGTCACCGTAGGCGTGTTAAAGTTTTGCAAAAGTATCCGTTGCGCTGTGTCCAAGTCTGAAGCAAAACCCGATAGCACACCGTTGCTCAGTCACTTATTTTTAAAACGCACTAGAAAAATCAGGTTTACGAAAACAGTCACAAAGAACAAACAAATGACTAACAAATTCAAACTTGTACTGAAGATGCATTACATGTTAACCTACCGCCCTTCCAACTCCTATCTCCGCAGTGTTGCTAGATCGGGCGCTACGTTGCAGTCTCATTACTTAATTTACAGACCTCGTACATAAGCTAAATGGTTACAATATTATTACATTTTATCTAATCTCTACTAGTATTAAAGCTTATTAAAACATCAATAAACGAATATTATTGTTTCACTACTCCAATTCTGAAAGTGTTTCGCCCAAAGTCATCTCACTGTAGAATACGTTGCAGCTTCTATTCTAATTATTCATCGGTAACTGGTAGGAAGTTGTTAATTATTCTACGAGTGTATTATCCATCACCGGTTACATTTTAGGCATTCATTTGTAGAGCAGGGTATCGAAAAATTCGATATCCACCGATAAATTTCCTCATTTTGAGCCACGGTAAATCACAGTAATCCATCGTCGATAAAATACCCCGACTAGAACGATATCTACAAATCGCACAATCAGTCACCTAAAATAAGTAGGTCCGAGAGGTAGCTTAGGCCAATTTTGACCGGGATTTGTCATATAAATAAACGGCGGGAATAAATCCACGTCTTGGAAGCATATTGCGGTATTTGTCAAACGCCACAACTCATTTACATATTGCATGTCAATTCACTTGAGTCTCATTTGGCTTGGACTTATCACTGGAAAGAAATAATTGAATACGAACAATTTAGGGTTTGTAATAGTATGTGTAGTTACTATTAATGTAATCGTTATACGTTCATTATTGAAATGAGATAACATTACATTGAATACATAAAAAAAATGTCGAAGAAAACAAGATAGCCACAGGATTTGAACTGTATAATTGTTGAAGATGATAAGTGGATTACCCACTTATCATTTCCCAAATGATAAGTGAGTGATCCCCAAATGATAAGTCAGTGATTCCAAATGATAAGCGAGCAATCCCGAGATGATAAGTGAGTGATCTCCCAAATGATAAGTGAGTGATCCTTAGATGATAAGTGAGTGATTCCCAGATGATAAGTAGGCAATCCTCTTATCGCCTCCAACTTCTGAGCAATAGCCTGCCACCTTTCTCTTATTTTCATATTCCTTGAAATTATTTCACTCATTCACAGTTTATATTTTCACTTTTAGTAAGGCGAATTATCCAGCTTTGTGCAACTTAACAATATCGCCATATAATTCCCCTTGAATATTTCTCTAGGATTGGGAATATGTTGCGATCTTCCTTTGACGTAATCAAAGACTTGTGACCTATGGCGAGAATACGGACTATGTGTGGAACATAACTGATTTTTCAGCAAGTATTCACTGAGATCATCTGGCAAAATGTGGACCAAAATCATTTCCTAGTTGCACAAAGTAGCATTGAGTGCTAACTAACCCTAGTAAAAAGTTGTGGTAGTCTTGTTTAGGGGCACACCAATTTTACAGTTCTTTTATTCAGCATCTCCTTCTCAGTTGTAGACTTGGTTTCTGTTTTTCTCTTCCACATCAGCATTGGTTGCTGAGACAGGCATTTTAAATGTGTTATGTTTGAATAAGTGAAATGAAAATAATTAAATAATACCACAGAAACATGCATTCTTCGTCTAGGAATTAGAGGTGGTATGACAGGTAAAAAACAATTACAATGATGAAACATTGATTCTTATTTTATTACAAATAGTGCCAAAACAAGTACATTACGAGCAAGTATGTATTTTGTGTTTGGTTTTATATACACCAGAAATATTGACTAAATTCGGTTCATTAGCCTTTACTCAATTTAATTATTTGTATATCACTGCCAGGGTTAGGTACTGATAAGAGATTGGTCAATGAAATTTTATCAAAATTATTACTGAGAGTCACAGAAGTGTACTGTTACATGACATAACTGTATATTTTGCTACGTCGACTGTGTTAGCTAATTCGTTTCAAATATTACGTGGATTACTTGAGTTTTAGTTCTCAGCATTTATGTTGCAACAGAATTTCACTTTTGATTTAAGCTCTTACACACGTATGTAGTACAAATATTTGTAAACATGTTTTCTACATCAACGTTTTTGTCAGTTTTCAAACAACTATGACTTCATCGACATTTTTTTTTCAAGGTAACCCCCCAGTTTTTTTATTACAGATTGTAAATCATAATGTACTTCATAAGTATTGTATTATTAATTATTAATATTAATTGGATTATAAATTAATTGGAATATAAATATTAATTGGATTGATTGAGAATCGGACTTGATTTTGAATTAATGAGTAATTTCTTGATTAAGACACAATGTTAATTGTTGTAAGGATTTAGATACCCAAAAATGTAAATAAACGCAATCAGTTGTAGTTTTAGGAAGCTACGTGGTGTGGCTATTAAATAACCGAACTGATGCTGCTACCCGCGCTGCGAGCGTGTCGCGACAAGTTTGAATAGAACTGTGGCTGGTGATACTTTCCCCATCCTGAGCGCGCTGGACAAGCCAGTGGGTCGCTCAATGTGACTGTAGTAGTCGTTTGAATTAGTCTACGCACCAGTGACGCGTCGAAAAAATGTTAAAGGAAGAGTGTTCAGATTGAGCAACGGGTTAATCTCAAGTTTCTTTTTAAACTGGGGAAAACTTTTACAGTATGTTACAGAAGCACACGGGAATGATGTTTATCCCACCAATGGTTTGAATGGTTTAAAGAGGGACGTGAAACCACCGAAGACGATCCGCGCCCCGGACGGCCCTCGACGTCAAAAACGGAAGAAAACATTGAAAAAATTGGTATATTAATCTGCGAAGATCGTCGTCTAAGCATCCGAAGGCTTGCTGAAAAAACAGGAATCGACAAGAGTGTGTTCGCCAGATTTTGCATGAATCGTTCAACATGCGCTAGGTTGGCGCAAAAATGGTGCCAAGAATTCTCACTCCCGAGCAAAAGGATGAACATTTGCGCTGGCATTCTAATCAACATTAACACTGATCCAGGCCTGTTAGATACGTTGTATACATAAGGTGACACTGAAAGGGACAAGATTCGAAAGTGTGGAAGCGGTTAAAGCAAAAGCGACGGAGGTTCTGAACTAGCTGCCAGAATCGGACTTACAGCACTGCTTTCAACAATTCAAACTCGTATGGAGCGGTGTAGAGATCGCCAAGGGGAGTACATTGAAAGCGAAAAAGTTGCTACTGTAATTGGTAACGAATAAAAAGTGTTATGACTGCAGTTCGATTATTTAATAGCCACACCTCGTATAGTTACAGCTAAATCACAGAAGTATTTTTTAAAACAGTTGCTCTAAATAAACGTGCTTAGTCAAATTCCATTTCGAAATTGCCCTCTTTAAAATATTCTGCTATTTCGTTTCTACTTACAATTAGTATAATGCAAAGAAGTAATTCCACAGGCCTAGTTTATTAAAGTTTTATTTAACACTGGCCTTTCTGCCTCCAAAGCACAACTCTTGAATTATTTAGCGGGTCAATAACAGAATAGCTATATCGATTCTTGAAGCCGTTACACGGTGTCTCGCAATTTTTTTCCGACGATGTTACGGACACCGTACAGAGTGTTCCACTTAAGATGAACTACATACTCATTGTTTATAAATACAAAATGACATAAATTTTGTTGATGAATTCAGAACACTGGTTTACTTGAAGAATGTTCCGTGTGGTTTGGATCAAAGGTAACGTTTGTTGTGTTTGGACGACATTGAAGTACCAAGGTTTTGTTTTTGAAAAGTAGAAAAAAATTAGCATAGGTGCTACTGATATTATCAAGTGTTTGTAATGAGCCATTCAAATAAAATAGGTCATCAAAGTTGCCGAGAAATAAATAAAAAATACATATATATAAATTTATTAGTTAGCATTAAAATAAGGCGTTTAAAATTGCTGAAAAAAAAAATTAATAAAAACAACTTTATGTATATTACTATACTTAAGAAAATTTTGAAGAGCCGGCAACATGCAGCATTCACGCTACAACCAGAAGTGAGCTACATTGGACCCAATTAGAGTATTTTGCATTGCATCGAATACGTTGGTTAGCTATTCATGCGGTAGTGTTTGTGTTTGATTTCAGCTAGGCAGACAATTTTTTCAGATTGTCTGGCTAAATGAGCATTATTTACAGAAAATTATATTACAAATATTATGAGTTTTGTATGCAGGCTAATTTTAATCTCCTATATTGATTTGAATGAAAAAAATTATTTCACAATTTTCGAATTTATAAAAGATTATATGCACGCCATTGAGCGGCGTTAGCCATCAAAGGAATTAAAAATATATCTCTTCAAATTCACTTTAGAAGGACTATACTAGAACAAACATTTTTTTTTCATTATCTAGCGAGTTTTTCTAAAGCGGTACACAAGATTATTGTAAAATATTGATTTTTTTGCAAAATGCCAGCAGTTTGAAAAAAATATAATCAAATTTTACGAAAAAAAAAACTATATTAATTTGTTTATAAAAACCGCAATTTTTTACCGATCGAAAAAATCGTGTGTACAGCTTTAGATAATTTATCTAAGAAGCTACAGTCAAAATTTCGTGTCGTTTGGAAAAAAATGCGCGAGTTTTCCAAGTTTGAAAATGTTTTCGAAGAAAACGCCTTTAAAGATTCAAGACGTGTTTACTTCATGAAATTTTCAAAATACAGGCATATTAATTTTTTTACCTTTAGTCTGCTATACCAGGACCATATATGGTTATTTTTGGATATCATTCTGGGGATGTTTTTACGATACTTAAGCAAAAAAAATCGAAAAAAACATTTTCCAGAGGGGTCTAACCCCTTAAATATTTAATAAAAAGAACTGTAGTCTTAGAGGTTAGTCCGCTCTGAGAATTTCATGTATAGATTGCAGACGATATGGATGGTGCTCCAAATTATTTTTAAAAATTCGTCGACACGTTGTGTAGGGCAGATTCACTTATTGTCTCAGGTGGCTAATTGATGTTTTTAGACTGTCTGTCATACTTGCCTAACTATTCCACCGTTTTCTTCTGTCCTAACTCTGGGTCCGTGTGATAGCTCTGATAATTCAATAAGGTTTTGAACTTAAGATTAAAGATTAAACATAGAAATACGCCCTTTTGCTAGGCTAACTTTTGACCAGCCGAAATGACGTTTTTTTTTTTAATGTATCGTTATTATCATTCATCAAGTTTCCTATAGACCCATGATTTCGTTGGAATAATCAAATAATATTTAACTTAACATAAGTGAAAGTATTATTTTTTTCGTATCATAGATCGCCTCCTAGAATCTCCCTGTGTAATTTCGGATAGCAAAATCTCTACTTTACGGCCTACTCGAAACCCTGCAAATTTTTATCACTCAACGATTAATGTTCTTAATTAAGAGATTTACCGCTAGGTTAAAGTTTTAACTCATCTTCGCCAAGTTTAATGCTATATAATAAAGTTCAGCGAGTTCGAGTTCCACGATTGAGAAGTTCCTTTATTGGATCTGTCTCTATGGTACGTACATAAACTAAGCGAGCACCGAACAGTAATAATTAAGTAGCAGATAATTTGCAAGTTACTGTACACGCCCATCCATGGCGGATTCCATCATAATATACCGGGTGCGCCATTTAACTTAAGACAGCCATATATCTTGAAAATGTGCATTTCCTTACAAAGCGTTTTGATAAAAGTTGTTGTCATCTTATAGGAGCAACAAAATTGTCATACGACTTTTTGACCTTGACAACGATTTCAAGTTTATTTGAAGTCGACTTTATTTGCACATCGTCTGTTGCATCTAATATAACCGTAGCAAATTATTTATCCAGTAAAATTCGTATCAGAACATTAACTACCTTATTATCGCAAAATCTATTGTTTCCTCCACTGTCAACCACAGATTGCGTATGTCTTCTTTAATATTTTCCACGACACATTGATATGTCTTCTGTAAATATGTTTTACGCAACGTATGACTAGTAGGTAATGGAAAATCGGATACATATTTGGCAAAAAGACGTCTCAAGTAAATATTGTCGACCACGTTCCAAGCAAGACTACATGCGCAAAACATTATGCACAAATCAAACCAAAATTGCTCTTTTGTAACAGTGACAGGTATATTTTTATGTATATTGAATATACATGTCTTTTACACTCTCGGCGTTTCCGAAATGTATACCGACGATTGCAAGGAATACATAAAATATGTGATCCGTCTATTTTAAAATCGCCGTAATTTTTAATAATATGTTTCAGTCTATTCACAAATGGTAACAACTGTGCCATTACTACAAAAATCCACACAAAATCAGGTAATGGGTGGGCCATCTATTGTTTTTTTTTTTAACTGAGTGTTATTTCTACATTGTCAACACTGACGCTCTTGACATTTGACATATAGGCGGTGTCTAACCTCCGCTGTAAGAAATAGATCATTTTACGTTTGAACAAAATTGGGAAATATTGAAAAATTATTTGCAAAGTGTTGCAGAAACAGTGAGAAAATTGAGAACAATTTTTAGTCGAAATGAAGCTCCTTCAGCGCCTGGTGTAAGAAAGTTCGTGAAACTGGCATGCTTATGGATAACAGAAGTCATCCACGTGCTCATCCGGTGCGCAGAGCTGAAAGAATTGCTGCTATTGCCCAAAGTGTGCGTGAAAACCCAAGAACCTAAACTCGTCACAGAGCCACAGCAACTTAATGTCAGTCGCACTTCTCTGAGGAGAATATTGCATAGAGATCTCAGATTATTTGCTTACAAGTTGCAACTTACTCAAGAGATAAAGGAAAATGACCATCCACTTCGTTATCGCTTCTCCGTGTGGAACTGAAAATGACGCCGATTTCAATCGAAAAATATTTTTTTCTGGTGAAGCTGATTTTCATCTTGGAGGACATGTTAATAAACAGAACGGTAGGATTTGGGGTTCCGAAAATCCACACGTAGTCATAGAGAAGCCAATGCATCCTTCAAGAGTGACTGTTCAGTGTGGGTTTTGGAGTGGTGGCATCATTGGTCCGTACTTCTTTCAAAATGAAGATGGCAACAGCGTTACAGTAAATGCAATGCGTTACAGATATACATGTTAACTGATTTTTTGTGGCCGCGATTGGACGATTTGGACTTGGACGAGCTTTGGTTCCAGCAGGTTGGAGCAACGTGTCACACAAGCCGTGAAACAATCGATCTTTTGCACACTAAATTCGGTAACCGTGTTATCAACCGTTTTGGAGACATTAATTGGCCATCGCGCAGCTGCGATTTAACACTGTCGGACTATTTTTTTTTATGGGGAAAACTGTTGTTACTCCAACGTCAAAAATTGACGCACTGAAGGAAAAGATCAATCGTTATTCGTGCAATAGAGCCACAAATAATCGAAAATGTACTGCAAAATTGGGTGAAAAGAATGAACTACCAAACTGCCAAACCAGCCGCGGCGGCCATATAACTGAAATTGTTTTTCATAAATAATGGAAAGGCATACTTTCTTGACTAAAGCAAAAATCGTTTAAAAACATTCAACGGTGTAGTTTTAATAGCAATTTTAAAAAATAAACCATCTGATGGCCCACCCTTTAATATAATTGAGTATTCGAACACACGGGTTCAGTCACTCGCGACAAAAAATTGTTTCTACTGACGGCAGGTAGAATTTAATATAATTTCTCTTATGGAGAAATTATATTAAAGCGTCCTGTGTTTCCGCACGGGAATTGGCGGACAAGAGTTCAGTGCGCATTATACGCACGGTCAGTGGCGTAGGTGTAGAGGGGCAAGAAATATGCCCTTAAAAATACGGTTTATACATTAATTATCATAGAGTTTTATAGTGCCGGCTCTGCGTTACAGCAAATTTTTCCGGACCCTAATAACAGTTAAAAATAAAATTTCCTTTTTTAATAAACACATAACGTATGAATTTATTAATTTAAGTGTTACCGAATTATTCTAAAAGGTACATTTAAAAATTTTATAAATCGTATTAGTTGTTTCCATTTGCATTTTTTTTTATAAATATCCTGATTTTCCTTTTCAAACAAGGTCCTTTTCATTATTTTTCAAAAATTAACGGTTTTTGAAATAATTGAATTTTTATTTCGTCGAGTTGGAGGTATAATTAATTAACCAACATCAAGCTTTGTAAGAAAATTGGTTTAATAACAAGAGATAAAGATGCATCCTTTAGGATGCTTCGGTCTGAGAATAGCTTTTGGCTGATAAAAAAAGATTAACATTGTGTTAGAACTTTTTTTAACTTTCAATAATTGTGGAGTTACCTTCATGGTATCGTTCTCTAGTGCTTTTTAATGGTACCAGAAAATTTCGGGAGGTCCGACAAAGTCGGCAACTGTCAAACGTTCTTCCCAAAGCACTATAACGGTAAAACCGTTAAGCTCATATGAATCAAGAGAGATTCATCTTTCTTTTTTATTGATTTTAACAACTTGACCGTTCAGCTACGATATTTTATACGATAAAAGGGTAATAATATTAATTATGGGTGAATATGAAACATAACGGTAAAGTTGCTTAGATTAAAATTTTCCAAAAAAAAAAACAAATTTAATTTTTTGATGAAAAAATCAAATATTATCATTTCAAATCTTCAAGGAAATGAACTTATTTAAATTATTTCGAAGATTAATTTTTACTTAAGGTGCCAAAATTATGATTTACCAAATTTCGATTTGACAAATAATGTATGAGTTGAATTTCTTGAATTATCTCTTAAATAATACATGATTAATTAAAAGAATAAAAAAATTCCTATTGAGAACTTTTGATAACACTAAAAATTTCCAAATTTTGCCGCCCTAGAAAATTTGCCGCCCTGGGCACTAGCCCCGACTGCCCCTAGTGTAAATCCACCACTGCCTATATGTTTCAAGAACACATAAAAGTCTCTGCCTACTGGACTATATGCACGTCTACTGGACTATATGATATCGAACCAAGACCGCTAGTGTTGCTATTAAAGCGTTTCTATAGTACAAGAGAAATTCGCAATTTTATGTTTAATAAACGAAAGACCTATTTACGATTAGTCCTGTTCATCAATATAAATTCTGCGGCACCTGTACCCGACAGAACGTCGTGATTCATGATTATTGGCTACATTTCCCGAGTTCATCGGACACAATTCGCTAGCCACTGTCTCCTTCTGGCTCGCAAAACACAACGCTATACCTACGTGATTTCCATATGAATCCGTAATAAGCTGTACTTGCTGCTCGTGGGAAAACTGCGCGTCGCTTCCTCATTCAAATAAGTTTTCGGACCGTTATGCGCTGAAACTGTAATACCATGTGCAGTTCACCGTGGAAATGCACTTTTGTACCGGGTGATTGATCGAGAATTAACGCCTGCATTTCCATGAATATAAATGCGTTCAAAAAAAAAAATAAACGAAGTCAACGCGACGTTTAGTCTACAATGTTTCTTCTTTACGTGAGGAAGTTTGGAAGTTTCCAATGGTGGGGGAGACGGCTAACGAACGAGACAACTTCCTGCACGATGAGTTCATTCTATAATTTATACATCTGATTACAAAATGTACAGTTGGGAGCTGTTTGAGTTAAACAAAGGTCCCCTCCTTCCCTCGTATATTTTATTATTATTATTATTATAAAACTACAGAGTGAAGGTACAAAACCTATAAACTCAACAATACGAGGTGTGGCTATTAAATAACCGAAATGCTGTCATAACACTTTTTATTCGTTACCAATTACAGTAGCAACTTTTTTCGCCTTCACTGTACTCCCCTTGGCGATCTCTGCACCGCTCGACTTTTCCAAGCAGTACTGGAAGTCCGCTTCTATCAGCTGTCAGAATCTCCGTCGCTTTTGCTTTAACTGCTTCCACACTTTCGAAACTTGTCCCCTTCAGCGCCGATTTGATTTGACCTCGGGAAATAAAAAAGTCACAGGGCGCAAGGTTGGGCAAGTATGGTGGATGTTCCAACACAGTAATGCCGTATTTTGCAAAAAATACCTTCGCCTTCACAGACAAAGCAGAACGGGCCGGTGCATTGTCTTGGTGAATCTTCCATGATTTGGTCTTCCACAAATCGGGTCTTATCTGGGCTTATCCTGGCTTTTTTTGCCTTGGTGAGTTCGGGCTCTTTCAGTGCATGGATTGGCGCTTTGTTTCGGGGTCGTAAGTAAAAAAACACGATTCATCACAAGTAATCACTGTGTCTAACAAACCTGGATGTGTCAATGTTGTTTAGAATGTCAGCGCAAATATTCATTCTCGATTCCTTTTGCTCGGGAGGAGTGTTGAACGATTCATGCAAAATCACGAACACATTCTTTGTCGATCCTATATTTCGAAGCCCCCGAAGTTAGACGACGATCCTCGCGGATTAATTTACCAATTTGTTCAATGTTTTCGTCCGTTTTTGACGTTGAGGGCCGTCCGGGGCGGGGATCGTCTTCGGTCGTTTCACGCCCCTCTTTAAACCGCTTAAACCATTCAAAAACTTGTGTGCGGGATAAGCATTCATTCCCGTACACTTCTTTTAACATTGCATAAGCTTCTGTGAAAGTTTTCCCCAGTTTAACAAGAAACTTGAGATTAACCCGCTGTTCCATCTGAATATTTAACATTTTATCGACGCGTCACTGGTGCATAGACTAATTCAAACGACTGCTACAGTCAAACTGAGCGACCCACTGGCTTGTCCAGCGAGTTCAGGGTGGGGAAAGTATCGCCAGACACAGTTCTGTTCAAACTTGTCACGACACGCTCGCAGCGCGCTGGTAGCAGCATCAGTTCGGTTATTCAATTGCCACACCTCGTACTTATTTAAACAAGGAAAATATAGTGAGAGGTGAGCAATTACAATACATTAACAATACATAGATGCACATTTTATACATTAAAAAATAAGCCCATTAATTTTATTTTTGCGTTAGTGACGAAGTACCTACACACAATCTAATTTGGCAATTATTCCAAGTAGTTTATTATTATACCCGATTAGAAATGAAAAACTGTACATATTCCTAAAATTTTCCCTAACAAGTTTAAATTCGTGTCCGGTTGAGTTGCGTTTTGTTACATCTCTGAATACACCACCGATTTAATTAGAATTCAAAAATACAGGCTCAACTGAGGTTTTCCGAAATATCTGCCTAAACACTTACTGTTACTAGAAACTATGTATTTTTTTTTATGAAACATGTGAGGATTTGTGTCACTTCAAAACCTCACATTTTGAGTGTTAACATTTCCATTGAAGTACTTTCGTCACCAAATCAAATTGTTTTTACATAGTCTGGCTGTTGGCCAATTTTAGTGGACATATTTTCACAGAATTCCAGTCTTTAATCGGGGTCGTCAACTGAAAGTTGATGCACCATTTTTAATTTGTATGGGCGATTTTTTTGTTCAATACCCAAATTTTAAATGTTATTGCTCACAGTGGCCCAGAGACGTCATCTACGACGATTACGTCACTTGTTACATCTAGTAGATAAGCTTACTATATTTCCATTCTAAATTGAAAATAGGTAGAAAAAAGCAAGGTTGTCAGATATATTTTCTAAAAATGAAGCTCACTATACAAGTATACTTCATAATTCAGTAAACTGTTAGTTCGTGACGTTCTTAGAAAGCTAGTTTGGAAATATTAAAAAAAAATACATAGATATAAATTTATTAGTTAGCATTAAAATAAAGCGTTTAAAATTGCTGGAAAAAATAATTATAAATTAAAACAACTTTATGTATGTTACTATACTTAAGAAAATTTTGAAGAGCCGGCAAAGCGATGCCGCGAATGCACCATAAAATGCCGACCATTATATTATAGGATTGCTTTATATGTAATACATCCAAATACTCGGTCCACTGTGCCATAAAATTTTTACGACGTCGTTAAAATGATTTACGACTTTAGAAATTCTACATGTTTAAGGCGCCAGTGACGTGTATTTCAGCTAGGTTTATTAACACAGACAATTTTTTGAGACTGTCTGGCTGGCAATGAGCATTATTTACAGAAAATTATATTACAAATATTAAGAGTTTTGTATGCAGGCTAATTTTAATCTCCTATATTGATTTGAATGAAAAAAATTATTTCACAATTTTCGAATTTATAAAAGATATATGCACGCCCATGGAATCATAAAGTGCACCGCTTTTTTTGTTCCCCAGGCGTATTTATCATTTTCAATTAAAATTAGAAGGACTATACATCTGTTTATTTTCACTCTCTAAATTTCATATAATCGTTCAAAAGATACGCGATGAGAGGAGAGGTGACTTTTGAGGGGTGGAGGGGACTTTGAAAGATTTGGAAATTAGAACAACGTTTTTCGGCGATTGTTTTGTTGTCCATGGTTTTACGTCCTAAAATAAAAAAACTGCAACAAACAAGAGCCCTAAAAAAGCAGAAATTCGCGCGTTTTATTTTCAATTTCGCTAAAATAACATTTATATCCACTCTAACGAGAAGCAACATAGAAGTATATTTTATTCGTTTTTCCGTTCTTCAGTTTCCCTGTCACAGTAGTAATTGATTACTTCGGTTGTTACCAGATTTATTAGTTTCTGTTGTAGAAATTTGAAACCAATTTACTCTCGATTCTTTCCTGTTTTATATGATTTGAGGAGACGGACGCGGAATTAGAAACTACTAATTTAAATAAAAAAAAAACCGTCATTACTAATTTAATATAACATTACCTTATGTTCTCGAAAAAGATTGGATTCACTCGCTAGTCTAATCAGGAAATAATAATGGTTTCTAATTTTAAAAGAACTTTCTTATTTGCGTAATGTAAATTTAAGTTTTTCTGTCGGTACTTTAGGTATCTCTTTCCTGAAAAATAATTTGCGAGCTTGCTAAATATTTATAAACGAACAATTTACTTAGAAATAATTAATATTCACAATTTTGAAACAAGTTATAAAAAAGTTATACAAGATTATTTTGTATCTACTCTCTACATCCTAAAAAATAGTTTAACCGTTTGTAGATATGTGATCTAATATTTCTATCATTGCTAAACTTTCTACCATACTTATATTAATACTTTCAATCAGTTTATATATACAGAGTAGAGATAACACTGAAATATAAAAGACAGAGTTGGATAGTGAATAGAGATTGTTTGTATGAGGAATAATTTATGAGAAAGATAAGAACATACGTCTACCTGACGAGTATGCAACCCGTATAACGTTAAGATCCTCAAAATTGACTACTTTTACTGGGCAAATATTGGGGATCATATAAGGACTCTAATGAATTATATAGTTCTATGTCGCTCAATCGTTATTTGACCGGCTGCGAAGCGCCTTAAAGTGTGACGTTTTTCATGTACGTCGGTGAGGTATGTACTTACTTGTAGTTTTTTATGCACATTAATAAAATGCAGCGATCCGCATCATTTGCTTATATGTTCTTGATCTTCCGCAGTGTTGCTAGATCGGGCGCTACGTTGCCAGTCTCATTACTTAATTTACACACCTCGTATATGACAACTGTTCTAGAACAACATTAATACGACAAATCGTTCATCCGGAAGAAAAGTGACACAACTCAAGAATTCAGATTATCTAGTAATCCCATTAGAACGTATTTAAATTACGTAAATTTTCTCCGGGAAGTGTCATTAGGGTAGTTAACGTGGTCCTCACATTTTTAATTTCACTCCTCCAGTTCTCGGTGTTTAAAAATAACAGCAAAAAAAATAATACGAATGACTTTCATTTGCATTTTCCGAAGAACTGTGTTCTTTGAGTTGTCAGTTTTTTTCCGGATGAACCAAATGTGGCAACTAATTTGGGACGGAAGGAGTATACTTCCATTTACGACGTATCTCCAAATCGCTTGAAACTTAGTATTTGGGGGGTTTTCGGTGTGCTGAGCACGAATCTGCGTATAAAAATACCCGCAAGTGCCCGAAAGTGTCCGTAAGTGCCTATAAGTGAGGTTGAAATGTGCACCATTACGATTTCTGTGCCACAAAATAAAGGTACATAGGTATAGGCCAAAATAAACACTTTTTATTCTTGTAAAAAAAGATATCTCGCTTGGTTTTCGAGATATCGGGGGTGGAAGTTTTAAATTGTAATATTCGTGTATACCAGTTATGTGGCATTTGAAATGGTTTATTTGAAAACTAATTTTTTTCAATGAACTATTAAGATCTTTTGTTGTTATGGGGGAAGGCGTAAACTAATGTAATAATTGTTTTGAATTTACTTTGAGATTCGATATCTCAAAAACTAAGCGAGATATCGAACACTTTCATTTAGCGATTTTGACGCATTTTAACCTTACTTGTGGGCACATACGGAACTCGCGGGCACTTGCGGATGTTTTTGTATTAGATTCGTATTCAGCACACGTATTCAGAAGTACGGAAATACTTATGGTGACGCCGTTTTTCGTTAAAAAAAAAAAAAAAAAAATAAAAAAAAAAAAATAAAAAAAAAAAAAAAAAAAAAAAAAAAAAAAAAAAAAAGTTAAAAAAAAAAAAAATTTTAAAAAAAAAAAAAATAGGAGAATTGTTCCCCAAATAAGAGGGGGGTAAAAAAGAAAACGAAAGAAGAAGGAGAAAAAAAAAAAAAAAAAAAAAAAAAAAAAAAAAAAATAATATATTTTTTATAATTAAGAAAAAATAAAAAACAAAAAAAAAAGGGGGTAAGAAGAAAAAGAAACCAGTTGGGGAAAAAAAGCCCCAAAAAAAAAAAAAAAAACCCAGCTTTTTTTTTTTTTTATTTTTTTTTTTTTTCTTCTTTGCAGCAAAAGGGCAATTTTTTTGTTTTAACCCCCTCCCTTCGGGGTTTTTCTATCCAGGTTCTTGGGTTGCGACAAAATGAATGTTAATCCCTTTAATCAATTTATTCAAGACAATAGATCTACCCAAGAAAAACGGAATTTGAGTAAAACGTTTATATTGTTTATCATCATTGTAAATATATAAATTAATAAATTATTTTGTAAATAAATTAACATTACTTAAAAATAAACTAGATTATTTATTATAAATCAAAGTTGTTGATTATTTTCAATTTCAGACAAAACAAAAAACTGAAATAACTAAGTTACTCATTGTCGATAAAACAGACTTTACAAGCATTTTGGGGCACTTAGGAGCATTTGCGAAAAACCCCAAGTTTCAAGCGATTTGGAGTTCAGCATCTAAATACTCAACACATTCAAACGCAATACCACGTGAACGTAAAAATTGTTAAATAAACCCTGTTTTCCAGGTATCCGCCGGTCAGCACTTGCATCTCAGCGGCGATCTCAAGGGCAATGTCTCCATTGCCGCCCAACAGGGCATGCACTTCAGCCAGAACAACTCCTCGCAGTCCCAACACGCCCAGAACAACACTCAACATTCCCAGCAGAGCCCGCTGTCGAATCCGCAACACCAGAATTCGCCGATGCAGAACAACATGAATCCTCAGCACGGGCAGAATCCGATGAGCCACCAATCCAGCCCGCAAATGGGCAGCACGATGCTCTCGGGAAATCAACAGATTCCCGGCGCGCAGCTGGGAAGCCAGCAGGGACCAATGGGCGGGAGCATGCAGGGTCCCGGGGGACTACCGAACCCGGGTGGTATCCCCGGTACCGGAAATATATCCGGCGGCAATATGGGGGTGCCTAATAACAATATGGGCCAGAGTGGCAACTTGGGAGGACCAACTGGGAATATGGGAGGGCCGGGGAGTAATATGGGGGGACCTGGCAACATGCCGGGTAGTATGGGGGGTATGCAACACCCCGGAATGCACGTCGGAGGGATGGGTGGTAACCACACCGATTCCTATTCTCTGTCGCAGACGCAGACTATCAATTTTACTCAGCAGTCTTTGAGGAGAGCTGCGGGACCAGGGGGTGAGTTTGTTTTGGCTTGCTAAAATGTTTTTTTTCTGAATTAAAATGTTTTACTCTACATACCGTATTCTACTTTATGTGGAGTCCCCTCAAATCTCGTTTATCCAATGTTGGCAGGTCGAAATATCGAAAATCGCCAGAATTTTGACTAAAAAATTGGTAGATCGCAAAAAAAATCACAAAATTTTATTTTTCGCTTGCAATACATGTTATCAGGTTTGTTCCAATAGAAAATTCACAGGAGTTCAGAACTGTTTTGAATCCACGCGCGAATTTATTGTTCTAGAACCGACTTGACTAGTGTTAGAACGATTTAGAATAGGTTGAGAATTTTGTTTCATAACATAGGCTGACAAAAATTTTACCAAAAAATTACCAAAGGTACTTTTCCGAAGGTTTTCGACGTGCTGAATCCACATCTAACCACAGAATTGCTCTGGTGGCTCAGGTTTTCGAGATATTTTAACCTAAAAGTGCAAAGTCACGGTTTTTCCGTATATTTGAGGTTGTCACGTCACTAGGTAATTATTTTTTTACAAAATCAATTTCAGATTCTGAAAGAGCTACTCTTGCTCTTCAAAACTCATTTTGATTTATCCTGATACCTTTTTTTTCCTTTGAGAAATCGCATTTTGGAATAGTTATAAACATATTGCTGAAAATGCATTTTTTTCACGTAAATATCAGTGTTTGTTCTGTTTTCACATTTGCAAAATCCCAAATGGCGGACTAAAATTGAAAATATGTTCATTGAAACTTTGTGTTTTACTTCAAAAAACTTGTACTTGGAGGTTATTGATAGCTCTGTTTACGAATTCAATATGGCGGACAGCGGAAAAACAAAGCAAATTATGATTTATTCGTAAACAATGCGATTTATCGAAGAAGAAAAAATATATCAGGATAAATCAAAATGGATTTTGAAGTTATAGTAGCTCTACTAGCTCTTTCAAAATCCATAAATGATTTTGTAAAAAAATAATTATTTAGTGATGTCACATAACCTCAAATATACCGAAAAACCGTGATTTTTGCACTTTTAGCTTTAATTCTAAAATCAGATTCGTTTTCAGCACGTCGAAAACATTCGGAAAATTATTCTCTGGTTTCTGGTAAAATATTTCGGCCGAATTCTGTTTGCCTATATATGTATCAACAATGAATGAGAGTCCACTTATTCCATTGCTCGGAAAATAAAGCGGTGACATATAGGGGCTGCCCTCTAGCGGTTGCTGACCTACAAACAAATCCTAAAAATTGTGGAAATTCTATCCGGAGACTCGCGTTTTATGTACAATAAATTGTAGTCGTTATCGAATTTGATTTTATTGAAAAACCTACAATTTAAAAACAAAGTTACATGTGTAAGTTATTGTTATTGGTTGTAACACTTTAGTATTATGTTATGACAGTAATTCATGTTGTTATATGACAAAGAAGTGTGGTTTACACGTTCCAATTTCAATGTAAATAGGTAAATGATTTATGGAATAAAAAATTTCAAAATGATATTCCATAATTTCGATTTTTTGAAAAGGAACTATTTTTTATATTGCATATAACAGAAATACACACATATTTATACATTAGTTTTATTTCTTAAACAAAATAAGAACACAAAAAAAACTAAATTATATTAAAGCATATAAATACTTTTTTTTGTTTACTTGAAGAGTAAAAAAAGAGCGGAATTAGACGAGAGTATAACTTTGTTTTCATAGCTCTAAAAATAACGGAAAAAGGACGGATGGGAATTGTCAGGAATCCACCCTGTATGTATTAACAATATTTTAACGAAATTTCTTGGATCTATCACAAAGTAAAAATCATAATATCCTGTTTATCTCATATATTTAGTCGCTATAAATATTCAACATGCAAAACACAAGTGAACGTCGGGTTTAATACGGTTTTTACTCATGAAAAGTTTTTATCGTACTATACTGACATTTATCAGTTAAAAAGGAAAATATACTGATAAAATCCTTTACGTAAAAATGTGGAATTAAATATTCTTATGTAAGTATTAAACTAATCTTTACTGTAACCTCTAAATCCTTTTTTTATTTTTCTAAACACGTTTCCGACACAAATATAAATTTCTATATTAATTATATTTATATGCGAAATTAGCAAATTGCAAGTCTCGTCATTTATTTTCTAACAAACTCCTAATTTAAGGATAATTTTCACTATTGCAAGGCAGTTTATTATAAGTATTTTGAGTTGTAAAAAGGACTGCCCCCCTGTTTTAATTAGTAATACATTTTTTTTTTCAAATACATATGTATTATTCCACAGTGTCTTATCCTATACTAGGCGTAGAAATTAAGAGATGTAACAAAATATCAAAACCTGGGGAAAAATGGTCGTAGAGAAAAGAAAAAAATGTTTTGAAATTTTTGCTTGTCTTTTAAAAGGTTCATGGACTTCAATAATTTTTTTTTTCGATAATTTCATCATAAAGTTCTTTTGGATAATTTAATTCTCTTTAATTTGATCTATGTTCGAGTCCTGTACGGTGATTTTTCGCCATTCAAAGCAAAAAAAAAACATTTTTGACTGATAATCAATTACTTGGGAAATAATGAACGTACAAAAAATTAAAGTAGGGTTTTGAAAACTGCAAAGTATCCTTTACAAGTTGTAGTGATTGTTTTTTGCTAAAAAAAAAAAAAAAATCCGAAGCGATATTGTTGATTGAAAAAGAGGTAAAAAAATTGCATAATTTGGGATATTTCCATAAATTGGCATAACTTTGCAAATAATGGATAGACTAAAGATATTGACTGCAACCTTAAAAGTTGCCTAAAGAAACCCTGATCGTTTCAAAGCGCTGCGATTTTTTTCCATGGTGATTTTTTTTCCATAGAATGGTTGAAATTGTCGTTTGTGCTAAAAATCAATGTAAGGATCGATGTTAAAAACGTTTTTTTAGCAATAATCCATATTTTCATTATCAAAAAAAGGTTATTGTAAAAAAATGAAATGACTGCTGACACTAAAAAAATAATAAACTCAAGTTCGAAAAGCTAGAAACATGGAGCTTCAATTTCCTTCTTTTTTTCTCTACAATTTTCCCCAAGTTACAGCTCTTTGAAAATCAACTAAAAATTTAAGATTTAAGACACTTTTTTAAGGTCTTAAAAACTAAGGTTTGGAAATGCAATCAATTAACGGTATCAATAAATATAGAGACATCCAAAAAAAACGTCATCACAGTTGGCCGAGAAAAAAAATACGTATTTCTATTATTAATCGAATTTATAACCTTATTTACTTGTCAAGACTGTCACTTCATATCACAGCCATTGTTTATTTTACAAATTGTGACAGTCACTTGTCAAAAGTTTGACATAACCGAAAAGCTTAGACATGACCGCTATTTCCATCTCTCTCGTTCATAGCCAGAGTTGATGACGATTTTTTTGGATGTCTCCATATAATGCTACCGATTTGGTTTGAAAAAGAATGCACGCAACTGCCTCCAAAAGTCAATCTTCATCCTTTACGTCAAATTATCAATTACAATTTTTGTCGGAAATTATTAAAACACCGTTTTAGGTGTACCAAACCCGATGGGACCAACTGTTCCGATGGGCCCAGGACCAATGGGCGGCCAAGGTAACATGGGACCACGGTTACTAAACGCTCAAACAATCGAGCAACAGAAACTCATTCACCAGCAACAAATACTCCGGGCACAACAGCAAGCTGCGATGCAACAACAGATGGTTAGACCTCCGCCTCCTGATTACAAAACCAGCGCGGGAATGATGCAAGGCGTTCAACCCAGGTACGCCTCTGCTCCGCCTACCATCAGGAGGATGCCACATCAACCGATGCCACCATCAGGTAAGAAATCTAGTCATAAGTAAGGCTGCCTTCAATCGTGTTCATCAACGTGTAAGGATCGGGTGTGGCGGTTCGGGAATGTCAAGACACTTTCTATGAAACTTGCATGTTCACCAACGTGTAAGGATCGGGTGTAGTGGTTCGGGAATGTCAAGACACTTTCTATGAAACTCGCTATGATGTTTAGGAGATTTTAGGAACACTTTTTTTGTATTCGCAATAAATGGCTCGACGTTGGGAAAGCATTGTCTAATAGTTTCTGCTACAAAATGTAATGCTTGCAGTTTACACGTAACATGTAGATAACACTCGACAGCTGTGCTGTAAAAGAGATCAGTCTACTAAACTTACTGTGTCACTTGTTGACAGTTGAAATTTTTCTAACGTCTCCAACTCTAGCCGCTTAATGATGTTGCCAGCATATTCAGTGAGTCTGTTGCTAGCTAGTAGAAGTGGAAATGTTCCTTACCGAGGGTCCAGTACACGTGCTATGTGTAATATTGACAATAGAATATTTTTGACAATCTGTCATCTCAGTGACTACAGTGCGTGTCAAAAGTTCCAGGACGGCTGGATAATTTGAGAAATACATTTCCTAGAGAAAAATGAATTTCATAAAAATTGTAGAATTTTCCCCGGCAATTAAATTGTGACCTTGACCCCATTTTGTTGACACCGGAAATGAAAAGATCAGAAAGTTTTACAATCGATTATGACCTTGAGCAACTCATGGGATTTGACCGTTAACCTCTTGACAGTAAGCCAATCGATTATAAAAACTGGTGATTGCATTCATGAAATACTCAGCTGGGATGGCATCGCATTCATCTAGTATGTACATGGCATTCGTCTTGTATTTGACCTTGGAATAGCCTTGAAGGTCAAATCCCAAGAGTTGGTCAAGGTCATAATCGTGTGTAAAATTTTCGGCTCTTTTCATTTCCAGTGCCAAAAATAGACCCTGATATAACCTTAAAGGTGACGATCAAGGTTAAATTCAAGGTCACAATTGAGTTGCTAGGGAAAAATCCTCCAACTTTATGAATGTAATTTTTCTCTAGGAGGCGTATTTCTCGAGTTGTCCAGCCGCCTTTTTGACACGCACTGTATATTAAACAGTGATAGAGCCATCTCGTTTAAATTTTAAAGCAAGCTATTTATAAGTTTGTTTTTGATAAGTAATTTGATAAAGGGTATAAATATTACTTAAATATAGGGTGATTGATCGAAACCATTCAATAAAAGTATTGGGGCTTGTAAAAACGCCCCGTTGTTAAATACCCCAATATTATTCTTATTCTTCTGCTGAAGAAGGCATGAGTAGGGTCCGGAAAGTGTGCTACAACGCAGGGTCCCACTCAATCCATTATGTCATTGATGGAAGGGCATATGAGAGACCAAAAAGACAGAAGGAAACATGTGTTAACAATGATAACATACCTATCGCTTGTATCATTCAGAAACACCGACTGTTCATTTCTTGAGCATATGTTGCCACAGCCAGTAGTCTTCCTGCAGTTCTTCTCATTAAATGTGAGCCATTTGGCCTGTACATACGGTTGTAGAAGGAAAATGATCATTCCACATCTACTGAAGTTAAAGCTGCAAATTCAAAATAGTTCACATGGTCAGAGGACGACACACCACTCACATTATTTTCACGAATTTCGCACAGTTGTTTGTATCCCTAATAGTTGTTTGTTGTCACTAACATCAGTACATTATGAATTTTTACATCTACAGAGGACAATGCACGGGTTACTACTATCTATATACTTTTAGCTGTTGTTTGCAAAACCCGTTTATTAGCTATTAACATCTGAAACACCTACCATTCATATCAGAACATTAACGACCGTATTACCACGAAAATCTGTTGTTTCGTCCACTGTCAGCCACAGAAATTTATTGCGTATGTCTTCTTTGATGTTTCTCATAACACGTTGATATAATAATAATAATAATAATAATAATAATGTCTTTATTGAGAACAAAAAATATGTCTTCTGTAAATATGTATGGTTACTAGGCAATGGAAAATCGGAGACATATTTGGCAAAAAAACGTCTAAAGTGAATATTGTCGACCATGTTCCACAAAAGAGTACATGCGCGAAACATTATGAATAAATTAAACCAAAATTCCTCCATTCTAACAGTACTTGTAATATTTTGTTGACGGATATTCGAATTTAAATGTCTCACACTCTCGGCGTTTAATACATATATTCGGCGACGAAATACATATCCGACAATTGCAAGGAGTACATAAAATATGTGATCCGTCTGTTGTAAAATTCTCGTAATTTTCAGTCTATTCACAAATAGACACGACTGTGCTATTATTACAAAAATCCACACATCAGATAACACACACTACACGAATTCTAAAAGAAATACGTACACAGTGCAAAATACACGTGTTCACAATACACTCACGACACATAAAATTATTTTAAACCCGGCGTTCTACCGTTTGTCCGTCGCGCGTCGGGCTAATAGTAATCGAACAACGGAACGCTCGCTACCTATATGGCTAAATTGCATAATAGTCTATATGTGTTCCTCGAACCTGCCACGGGAGAGTCCCAGTGCGCGTTACTAGGCACGGTCAGTGGCGTACGTATGCATGGGCAAGAAGTACACGGGTACATAATTTATGAGGCGCTGAAAAAATACAGTTTTACTTCATCATAGAGTTGTATAGTGCCAACCCTGCGTTATAGCACATTTTCGGACGCTATGCATGAGTACTACATGTTGGGTTGAAGATCTGTTTTATTATAAAACTTCAGCAACAGATTAACCTTCTAACTTATGTTCTGAAACTATCTGATCTATAGAAATGAGAATAAGAAATATTCTTGAGTACTTTTTATAACGTGATCTAAGTAGATTTCGTTAGCTAATGCATGTATTTCTTGCACAGGTCCTATGATCCGCTCAAACATGTACATGATCCAGCAGCAGCAGCAACAGCAGCATCAACAGCAAATACCGCAGAGGGCAGCTATATACACGAGGCAACAGGGACCAATGGGCAGTATGGATTCCGTTCAACACAATAGTACAGAATGGAGGCACCTGCTCATGACACAGCAACAAAACTCTAATTTTAATTCGATACGGCCAAATTTCCAGCAAGGTAACATAATCTTCGTGTTAATCAATACAAACAGTTGAAGTCAGTTGTTATTATCAAAATCATCTAGTAAGAGTGTTAGGGCTATGCAAATGTTAAAAAAAAATCATTATGTACTTACCTTTACCCATTAACGCCCAAAAGACACAATTTTTCCTTTTTGGAGCATCAATCTAAGGGAAATTAATGAATTCACTCAATAAAAACCACTTATCCTAATGTTTTCGGATGTGATCTTTCGATTTCCGGGGTCAGAATTGTGATTAAATGCTCTAGAAAAAAAAATTTGGCTGACTTTATGGAGAAAAGTACTGAAAATTTGGGGACTTTTTTTATATTTTTTTTTTTTTGGCCAAAACGTACTCTAACCTACTCCGGATTGTGGAGGGAGGTGGAGGCAATAGTTGGAGTTGATGATAGGATTTTTTTGCCGACCTCAACTGACTCCAATCTTTTCAAAATGGCGGACATTACATAAAATCTCATGAAATATGAATTTTTCTAGTATTAACGAGAAAATAATGTTATTGTGAGTTTTTCTTGATCCACAGTCATTTTCCTCGATCAAAATAATACTACAGAATATATTTGACTAAATTTTCAATTTTCAATGATGGCGGATTCTAAAATGGCGGCTGGATTTCTCAAGAAATGGCGCGTTTTTCATTATAAAAAGTAAATGGGAGTTTGTAATTATACTTTTCCTATGTCATTTCCTTGAGTTATTCCTGGTGAAAAGTCTGAAATCTAAGATGGCGGACATCATTCTTGAAAATTTAAAATTTGAAAACGGAAAAATGAGTCGTTTGTTTAATTTTACGTAGAATTCTGATGGAAAATGTCATCTCAATCTTTTTTCATAAAAATGCGTTCTATCTGAGTAAAAAATTATTTGTCATTCAATCAAAAAGCGATTTTTTTTCCGGTGTTGAAGTTCTCATGATGAAATCATGAGAATTATATATTATGCACTTAGGGATGCTCGGGCGCAAACTACTGGCCGGAAGTACACAACCTAGTTGTTTCTTGTGGTGGCCATACAATTTTTTCTCACACCCACCAGAAAGTACGTCTACTATTCTTTGAATAAATATGGGAAGTTCCAGAAAAAAATTCGTCAATGCGCCCGAATTCAAAATATATATTTTCTATTTATATGCGGTTCCGAAATAAAAAAAAAATTCTTCAATGCGCCACATCCCTAAATGCATTATATATAATTCTCATGATTTCATCATGGAACCTCAACACCGGAAAAAACTCGTTTTGAGGTTAGAATGACAAATAATTTTTTACTCAGATAGAACGCATTTTTTGAAAAAGATGAGAGGACATTTTCCATTAGAATTCTACGTAAAATATGACTGTAATTTTTCCGTTTTAAAATTTTGAATTTTCAAGAATGATGTCCGCCATCTTGGATTTCAGACTTTTTTCACCAGGAATAACTCAAAATGTTACTAAAAACATGAAATAACATCGGAAAAGTATAATTACAAACTCCCACGTACTTTTTTTAATGAAAAACGCGCCATTTATTGAGAAATCCGGTGCCATTTTGAATCCGCCATCATTGAAAATTGAAAATTTAGTCAAATATATTCTGTAGTATTGTTTTGATTGAGGAAAATGGCTGTGGATCAAGAAAAACTCACAATAACATTATTTTCTCATTAATACTAGAGAAAAATTCATATTTCATGAGATTTTATGCAATGTCCGCCATTTTGAAAAGATTAGAGTCAGTTGAAGTCGGCAAAAAAATCCTTCTCTCTCCTTTTTCCATAAAGTCAGCCATATTTTTTTTCTAGAGCATTTAATCACAATTCTGACCTCGGAAATCGAAAGATCACATCCGAAAACATTTGGATAAGTGGTTTTTTTATTGAGTGAATTCATTAATTTCCCTTCGAGATTGACGCTCCAAAAAGGACGAAAAATTGTGTCCGTTTGGGCGTTAATGGGTTAAATATCTGTTGAATTCTATTGATTCAGGAAAGAAACACTGAAACAACAATAAATTATGAAAACAATTAGAGAATCGCAAAGAAAAGACAATAATACTCTGTTTCAGGATTTAATATTAATTCCAACAACATGCAGCAGATGTCTGCTATGCAGCATCAGCAAATTCGCACCCAGCAAGGTATGGTAACGAGTGGTATGGCGGGCAGTCAGCAGGGCATGAATCAGGGAATGGGACAGGGTCAAGTGTTGGCTCCGGGAAGCAGTCCGATGGCCCAAATAAACAACATGAACCAGGCCATGTTGCACATGCAACAGCAGCAGCAGCAGAGTTTACTGCAGCAACAAAATTCACAGGTACTTTAGTTATTATTATTATTGTTAGTATTATTGCTGACATTAATGTCAGCAATAATACTTTTTACTATACCACAAAAATGTTCGAAATTGGAACATCAGACATTTCAAGATGAGATATTGATTTCTTTTATTTCAGTTCATTTTTTTTAAATTAAAGGTAATTTACAAACCAAATACAGTTGAGGAACATTAAGCAAAGGGATCATTCCTAATTCTGCAATTTTACTATTAAAGAAAAAAACAAAGGGTTTATATAGACATTAAAAAAAAAGTCAACTCTGGCTATGAACGAGAGAGATGGAAATAGCGGTCATGTCTAAGCTTTTCGGTTATGTCAAACCTTTGACAAGTGACTGTCACAATTTGTAAAATAAACAATGGCTGTCATATGATGTGACAGTATTGACAAGTATATAAGGTTATAAATTCGATTAAGGATAGAAATACGTCTTTTTTTCCTTGGCCAACTTTGATGACATTTTTTTTGGATGTCTATAGTATTTAGTAGTTTTAGGTTATCAATATACACTCGATTCCCTCTTAAGTCACCTTCGCTTAAGGGGTAACACCACTCTAGGGACCGAAAGGCCTAACTTTAAGAATTTATTTTGGGATAATGGGAAAAAGGAAGAGTATTTCTTTTTAGAGGGCTTATTAAACATGTATTGAAGTATAAAAAATTTTTTATTGTTATTTTAATACAAAATGGCGGAGATACAGCCAATCTTCGACAGCGCTTTTTTTTTAAGGTCCTTTTCAGCTGGACAAACTTCTCTGAGAAGAAAACTGAAGACCTAGTACAAAAAACGAAAAATTTTCTTAATCTACATACTATTGGCTAGAGAAGTACGTAGGGGTTTGTTTTTAAATCGATTTTTGTGCAAATGGCGCACTTATGAACAAGGGCGTGGCCAGGGGGGGTCGATGGGGCGATCCCCCCCGCCCGCAAAGGGTCAAGTAAAAACCAAAATACTCGGGGGAATGCGGTTGCTGTTGCCTGTAATGACCTTGTTTTTTTTTTTTTTTGACTTTTTTTGTTTAATCTGCAGCGATCGCCCCCCCCCCCCCCCAAAGGGTCAAGTAAAAACCGAAATACTCGGGGGAATGCGGTTGCCGTTGGCTGTAGTGTTGGGTGTAGTGACCTTTTTTTTTGTCTTTTTTGTTTTATCTGCAGCGATTCACTGTGGGACCAATTGTATATCATTTTTATGACCCTAAAGTACAATTTAAGCCAAATAAAACAAAATCGATTTTTTCAAAATCCTAGAGTGGTGTTACCCCTTAATTCACATTTCCTCTTATTTCACCACATTTTTCCCTATTATGTCACGAAACTGTCCCTCTTAAGTCGCCGCCTGTAAAAGTTTTAGAACTACGTTTGGAAATTCGAACTAAGGATTCTCGCACGAATATGTACAATTTTTATTGAAAAAAATGATTGTGTAATACATTAAATATAGACACCTAACCTTTAAAATAGGTTAGGTGTCTTTTAAAAAAATTTAACCTTTAAAATATTCATTCAAGTGGAAAATTGAACTTTGTCACGCATGACTGGGTATACTTACGTTGATTTTTTCGTTCAGCTGGCTCATTTTTCATTATAACAAGTTCTGTGGTATATCTCTAAATATTTCTTTTTGCAACTAAAAGCACGAAAAAGTTGAGGTTATGATTGCGACTTTAGAGAGAATAAATTTCGTGACATAAGCGAGAAGATTATGCACGGATTTGGTGACTTAAGAGGGAATCGAGTGTAAATGTTCAGTGAATTTAGTCAGCAATAGCTTTTCTGTTACATTTTGTTTCTCAGGAGACTGATTTTGATGTTACATGATAAACTGATCACATGAACGATTTTAGTTAATTAATATCATTAATCTCAGGTGCCCGTCGGAAAGAGCTACAATTTGGTCACTCGCGGAAGTCCCTACGACTTTCGTAGGCCGAGTAATTAGATAGTAAAAAGTTGTGAACCGATTTTAATTTTTTAAAAACTGATTTTCTGTTTCGTTTACCTTTGTAAGCTAGAAATTTTTTAAAATTTCTTCTTCTAGGCTATATAAGCATTCAAAGCTATTAAATTTATTTTTTATCCTTGGGAGCACAAAATAATGCGTTATGTACGTTATTTTGCAGATGTCGCTATCGAGTATCCACATGCAACAGTCGCAAACGATAACCGTAACGAATCAGTCAATCCAGCAACAAGGTAACATGAACAATCAACTCAGTAATGCCCAGTCGAACAGCCAGAATAACGCTCTGAGCAGTTTCAATCCGCAGGCCGATTTCAACTTTGAGTTCCTCGATAACCTGGCGTCGGGCGATTCCGGGGCATTTACGGATCAGGAATTGTTAAATTCCTTCGATAGTGATGCTGGCTTTAATTTAGATTTTTAGTGAAATTTTATATAGTTTTTGTTAATAGTTATTTTATATATATTTTTGTACATATTTATATTTAACTGTGGTTTCTGTTGGCACTTTCGTCTCATGTTTATGTCATTAGGTGTGTTTTAGTCGAGGTTTCGTCATAATCTTTTTTTTTTAATCAGTTTTATGGTTTTATGCATCACTGATTACTTTTTTTGATTGAAATTCTGTTCTCAGAATCTTATTTTTCAGCATGAGAACCAAAGTGATTTAAGTTCTTATTATTATTTTCACTACGTGACGTATTTTGGAGGGTTGGGATTAATCCTAAAATCGTTTCAAATGACCAGTTTTATTGTAAAATATTAATTGCTCCAAAATCTTGCTTGTTAGGACTATAAACGGACTATTTGTCTGATATAAAACTTAAACAAACAAAAATTGGTCTGATTTTCTTGAAATTCTCACGTTTTAAAATATTTTGACTAATTTTTAGAAAGATCCTTTTAGATGGAATATGTTTTTCAAACGTAACGTCAAAGAATAAGTAAAAAAAAAGAATGCTTTCAAGGATGCGGCTAATTCTTACCCATAGAATCGTTTTAATTTTTTTCCACTATGGCAATTCTTAGGTCCTGTGCGGTCTCTGGAAGCTGTGGTATGTTTTGAACTGCACCCCAGAGTTAATCCCAAATATGTTCAATTGGATTAAAATCTGGACTAAACGCTGGCCATTCCAAGAGCTCAATTCCAACTTCATCCAGATATTATTGCTGCATTAGAACAAAGTCTTGAGACCTTGGATGAAACTGCATGCATGCAACTTGGATTGTTGTGCATTTGAACAAAGTCATTTCCAATAATATGAGACAACAGCATCGTCCAGAAACTCTCGGATATATAGCGGTTAACATTAAAAGCACCTTTATCAACAACATACCGACCCTGAAATGGCACTTGACTGGACACCAAACAGTCAGCAAATCACTCGTTTTTCCGTCTCCACGCATAAATTCTTGCCTGTAGAATCGCTTAAATTTTCTTCCACTATGGCAATTCTTAAATCCTGTACTGTCTCTGGAAGCTGTGGTCTGTTTTGAACTGCATGCTAGAATTTACCCCAAATATGTTCAATTGGATTAAAATCTGGACTAGACGCTGTCCACTCCAAGCACTAAGTTCCAACTTCATACAGATATTAATGCGAACTGCACGATACAGATTATTATGTGTTAGAACAAAGTCATTTCCAATATGAGACAACAGCATCTTCCAAAAACTCTCTCGTATAGCAAGCACCTTTATCAACAACATACCAACTCTGGAAATCACAGCAAATCGTCTCATTTTTCCATCTCCATACCTTTTCCCTGCCTTCAGGAGAGTGGAATCAGAATCTGAGCTCAAATGAGCTCAGATTAAAAGCACCTTTATCAACAACATTACCGACCTTGAAATGGCATTTGCTTGGACACGAAGCAGTCAGCAAATCGCTTATTTTTCTGTCTCCACGTGTAAATCCTTGCCTGTGGAATCACTTGAATTTTCTTCCACTATGGCAATTCTTAGGTCCTGTGCGGACTCTGGAAGCTGTGGTCTGTTTTGAATTGCATGCTAGAATTACCCCAAATATGTTCAATTGGATTAAAATCTGGACTAGACGCTGGCCATTCCAAGCGCTCAGTTCCAACTTCATGCAGATATTAATGCGAACTGCACGATATAGATTGTTATGTGTTAGAACAATGTCATTTCCAATAATATGAGATAACAGCATCTTCGAAAAACGCAAGAAATCGCTTATTTTTCCGTCTCCATACCTTTTCCCTGTCTTCAGGAGAGTGGAAGCAGAATCTGAGCTCAGATGAGCTCATCCAGTCTTCTCTTGCCCGTTTGTTGGCTGACAGCTACTCTAAGCACATGTGAGTCATGTTACAGAGTTTTTGCTGTAGTCTTTCTATTGCACAGAGCTCTTACGAAAAAGCGATAGTCCCAGTGGTTTGTCTTTTTCTTTCTGTCCAACCGTGATCTTTTGGTGTAATTTCCATGAGGAAGTGCAGTTTTGGGACGATGTTTTATGACTTGATTTCATGATAGAAATGAAAAAGAACCCTTCTAATATACTCATTTAAATATACAGTATGTGTAAAGCCAACATCAGCCAGTTGTGAAAAGACAAATTCAACACTTCTCGTTCTAACGACTAGAGTAGCGTGGTGAGAGGGCCACTCTTATTACCCCACTATCTTCGATGCGCATGCGGTTGCTTCTTATCTGTTGTCTCACTTCGGTTTGTCCTTTTTCATAACTGACCGATGTCGGCTTTACACACACGGTATAATAGCTTGAATCTCCGTTATACCACAACTTCTACCAATCATGTAAACGCATCCTCCTACAATTTCAGTTTGCAGCTTTTTTCCAACTGCAACAATTTTTCCTTTTATCTTGAAAATTTCCCCACATTCCAGATTGAAAACGAGACTGTAGCTTCCTCCTGCTTTCTGGACTGCTTTTTATTGTTTCTGCCAAAACCAAAACTCATTTTAACGTGTTAAAATGAGTTTTAGTTTTGGCAGAACAAATAAAAGCAGAACAATAAAAACGTCTACACTTCTGTAGACGTGTTAAAATGCGTTTTAGTTTTGGCAGAACAATAAAAGCAGTCACAGAAAGCATTTTGTTTAATCACCGATCAAAAAGCGAAACTTTTTTCAAGTTAAATTGGAACCAATGAGAAACATGCTGCAAAATTGACCTGCAATGCTAGCTTTGCCCTTGGCCGCAGTAGACTAAACCTGAACGCTTCAATAAGTAGTCTGTTACTGTTTGTGTGTGGGTATATCTCATATCTCTGGGTTATGGTCGTATTATTGACCATAACCTAGATCACTCGCGGGCAAAGATATCCTGGTTATAGTTATTAAAAAAAGCATATTCTATCTAACACTAGATTCTGAAAAACAAAAAAATGATTTTAGAATAGTATTACCTAAACCCTCAAAAGTTTTGCCAATATTATAACACTTTCTATAAATTATGTTGCACATTTTATTTAAATATACTTTCTTGGGATTTCGGACATTTGTAATGAATGGAGCTTCTAAGTCGCGGGACACAAACGGAACCACTCTCCAGGCCCTTATTACAACACATCACTATGTTCACAAGACATAAATCATATTTCGTACAATTCAAATGAACATAAAAGTGGTGAACGAAATGTAGAATTAAAAAAAAATTACAACAGGTGATCAATCTCAGAAGGTGTCTGAGTCATCCGCAGACCAGTGATGATAATCAAATTCTGATAGTGTACCTACTTTTCTAAGGTGCTGTCCTAAGGTGAAAATGCCCTTTCAACATCAAGTGTTACCAATACGTGAAGTTGTCTTCGTATGTGCTATATACTTTGTAGAGGAGGAGGTAAAATAGAGAAGGAGGTAATCGCAGAAAAAATAAGAGGCAATTTTTGTGTAGTTAACGAACAAATAGGGGGGTGTTTTTTTTTATAAAGGCGTCCACACAGAGGGATGCTTTTAGAGCAGCATTACCAGACACAGCTTTGCGTCTCATGTCGTGTGTAGCTTATTATGTTAAGCGTTTTGAAAAACACAACAGGTTATTTCTAGTTTTGACCGCAACACAAGCAGTGGCATACACAGTGCAGAACTTAGAGTTACAGAACTTCAGTTACAGTGCGGAACTTCAGTTCACTACAGTGCAGAACTTCAGTTACAAAAACCGTTGATATTCCGCAATCATTATGCATGATGATTACGGAATATCAACAACAATGGAATGTAAACTTGTGGTCTATCCTTTCAAGAACAGTTTCGGGTACTGAACGAGGTCAAGGACTACATAAACCGACCGATCATACACATACCGTCTTGTCCTTAACCGGTTCACTGGTATTGTATCGTATATGATAAGAAAAACGTGCCAATTCTGGTATTGTATCATATATGATAAAATAGAATTACTTTCTCATTTTTTTAGAGATTTGAACCAAACTTGGTCTATAACAGTTTTTTGGGGACACTGAATCCATATCTCGCATCAGAATTGTAAAATTCAATATGGTGGATTAAATATGGCATATTTAACCCCCTAGTGCGGAGCAAGGTTTTTCAATTTTTTTAAATCTGGGCCGGTAATTGTTTTGAAAAAGGTTTTTCGAGGTTGCTTTTCACAGTGTTTGGAGTTGCTGAATGTGGAATCAGATTTTTAAATTTCAAGATGGCCGATCCAAAATGGCGGTCGAAAATTCAAATATTTTCGGAATCTTTGAAAAACAGCGTGTAGGGGATTTTTTTTTAGATCACTACGAAATTCGGATTAAACTGTGGATATTCAAAATGGCGGATCTAAAATGGCGGACGAAAATTAAATATTTCTGCGAATCTGAAAAGCTATATGTAAGGGTTTATGTGGTTAAAGATAACAAATCTGAAAATAGATTTTGAAAAAACTCGAAATTGCACCACAACCCCTATTTTTCATCCTTCGGGGGTGGCAGAAAAAAAAACAACTCTTGCAATCGAAATTACAGACACAAACAACTCCGTATACAAAATTTGGAATGGTTTGGTAAAGAATTGAAAAAAACTAAAAAATCCATCCCCAACCCTATTTTTCTCCCTTCGGGGGTTGCAGATCAAAAAAAATAACTTGCAATCAGACACAAAAAACTCTTGCATACAAAATGGAACGGTTTGAAACGGAATAAAAACTCAAAATTTAACCCAACCTCTATTTTCACCCTTCGGTGGTGGTGTTCAGTGACTCAAAAACCCCTGTATACCAAATATTATGTGATTTTGTAAATTATTCGAGGTGACCAGTTTTGGCACAGTGACAAAAACTGTACCAGTGAACTGGTCAAAGAAAAAAATATTTACGAAAAATCCTGGCACAGCATTTTAGAACAAATGCTCATTTTTAACTGATACCCATCACAATTTACCCCCTACTCCACCAAAATATAAGCACACACATAGACAACTTTGCCTATTATCCATGCGTAAAGTGCTGTTGAGTGAGAGACGTAGTAGTTTTACTATAGACACCTTTGACATAAAATTTAATTACAGGCACCGGTATGCGGATGAGTCTGACGCCTTGTCAGGTTGATCACCTGTTGGTAAGTTTTTCATTTGCACCAATTTCATTCGCCATTTTTATGTTCATTCGAATAGTCAGCAATATAATGATGTATTTTCCTGTACACATAGTGGTTGGTAGTAATATTTTAAATATCTGAAGTTCGGTCCTGTTTGTATCCCGCGAGTTAATACCTCGTGTAATGTGTGGCCTAAACGTCCATAGGCAGCGTTAAAAGTTATATATTCTAAAATAATAAACCTGGTTCAATGGCTGAAATGACAAAATTCTAAATTGGTGACCTGTAACTTTTATTACACAGAACCAAGTATAACAAAAAACGACACGAAACGTGTATTTTTGTTATATTTGGCTCGATTCGTGTTAAGGTAAGTCAATGGAATATTTTTAGTAAATTATTAAATAAGAGGTAATGACAGTCCCATTATTCGTACACCATTACGCGACATGATATTAACCATTTTCATTGTGAATTAAAATTAGGAATATTTTGGGAACAAATTGTTATTTGCAATTACTTCGTTGTCCTCATTCCAATCGCAAAAAGAAACATGATTTTTTTGTGATATTTATTTACACACTGCCCCAACGCAGAAAATATTTAAAACAGAGCTGTGAATAGGTGGAGTGAGTTTTTGTATTGTGAATGTCGAATTGCTTAACTATCTATAAATCACAAACGATATACATTCTTTTTAACAAAAATAAATCTTTGGAGAATTTTTTTAAAATACTTTACAATCAAAAATTTGTTACATAACGTATTCATATCAAATTTCATATAGATAATGCTAGTACTAGATAAAAAAAATGCAATATATAGGCAGACATATGGCAGTAAACAAATCAGGTTATTAACATTTATAATGTCAGTTTATGTAAAAATGGTCTACATTTAAAGAAATTAAATTAGATTCTTAGCTAAAGAATGATTGATGTTTTTTTACGTTACTTTCAAAATTGGTATATCTGAGATTTTTTTTCATTTAACGAACTCACATGCCAAAATAGGTAAAAACTAACATTTATTCAGTATCTACAAAATAATGTTTAATTGACATACAATGATGACGTAAAGGTTTGCATAAAATCAATATTTTTCAAAATAGAACTATTTTGGAAAAATACTCGCATATCAATTTTTATTTTCAATTTTGCATTATACTCTGTAACATACGTGGTAGTGACGTCACCTGTCTTTTTTTGTTCGATCTTTTTTTGTTGTTAAAGAACATTCCATATTTTTTTCTGCTTTTAGATTCTCCAGTAACAGCTTCGTTTTGTCAGTTAGAGACAACTGAAAATCGCAATAGGCTTTAATATGTATAACATTGATATCCATTATAATTTAGCATTTAATTAAATGGCAAAACTGAATGCCATTTTTAATCTGATTAGTTTGAATGCATCCAAATTAACCCAAAAAAATAATCAAGGGGACTTAAATCAGGAAATCTTGCTGGCCACTCTACATGCGCTGCCTTTCAACCCACCTATTGACCTATTGGAAAAAATTGTACTTAAATTGTCATGCATTGCAAGGCTATGTTGAAATTCCTCTAAAACTCTATTTACTGTTTTCAGGCAAAATAGTCTTCTTTATTCCAATTTATCTTTTTTAAAGTGTCAATATGTTTGGTGGTAATCAAGTAGATCCTAGCTTGAAGATAACAAAAAAAAAATAATCAAGGGGACTCAAATCAGAAGATCTTGCTGGCCACTCTATATGCGCTCGCCGTCCGACCCACCTGTTGGTAAAAATAGTACTTAAATAGTCATGCATTGCATGGCTTTGTTGAAACTCCTCTAAAACTCCATTAACAGTTTTTGGCCAAAATAGTCCTCCTTTATTCCAAATGATCTCTTTTAAAGTGTCAATATTGTTTGTATTAATTAAATAGATCCTAGCTTGAAGATATTTAAAAAAAATAATCCAGGGGACTCAAATCAGGAGATCTTGCTGGCCACTCTTTATGCGCTTGCCTTCCGACCCACCTGTTGGTAAAAATAGTACTTAGTGTTGCATTGCAAGGCTACGATGAAACTCCTCTAAAACTTTATTAACTGTTTTTGGGCAAAATAGTCTTTCTTTATTCCAAATTATCTGTTTTAAAATTTCAATATTGTTTGTACTAATTAAATAGATCTTAGGTTTAAGATAACCAAAAAAAAACAAGGGGACTCAAATCAGTTAATCTTGCGGGCTACTCTATATCAGCTCGCTCAGCTCGCCTTCCGACCCACATGTTGGGAAAAATAGTAAATGCGCAAATGAAAATAAAAATTGACCTGTCAAAGGGTTTTTTCCAAATATAGTTTGGGCAATATTGAATTTATGCAAATATTTACATCCACACTGTAGATAAGAGAATTGAGATTATGATTCTGGTTGTTACCATACTAGGTATTCTTGTTATTCCACACCGAGTTATAAATGATAAAGGTGTAATGTAGAATAGATTAACCCACGAACAATCCAGATTGGACATCGTTATAAAGGCTTCTTCCAAAATGTTGAGAAAAGTTCTTCCGTCGACATTAACTTTAGCAGTGATCGTAATGGCATGTGACCTCGTTCATCCTCCAGAGGGGTAGCTCACGCTTTTCCTCTAACTCTGAAACAACTGAAAAATATTGCTTTATTTCTCTTGCCTCTTTTATACTCCTGCAATTTTTATCTCAGTTTTCCTTACATTACGATACGTTTAATACATCACTTTTAAGGCAAGCCATCTAATAACACGTGGTCTTAAATTCTTTAGATTCTCTATTAAAACACTACCAGATATTTCAAAATTAAAATCTAAATTCTGATCAACACCTAATGTGACTTACAATCAGAGTTAAAAACTCTTTATACATATTCAAAAATACAAAAATTCTAAAGCAGAAAAATCATTGCTGTAATTTTATCTCGAGAGACAGCCTCAGTATTGAAAAAAAAATCGTTTCCATTTTTTATTACTTGTTTTTAATGTAGAAATACCCCTGTGGGTTGGCCGTTACTTTTATTAACCTTTTTGGATTTTTTTATTGATTTTATTAAATATTCAACATAATACAAATAATAATACCCTGCCTATTAAATGGCTCTCCTTAAAAGATTACAATTTACGTGTTAGACTGGTTAATTTGTAAATACTAAATGTATTAACAGACAATGTTAAAAAGAGTTATTAAAAATATATATAATATGCTATATATATACATATTATACAAGTAGTTAATCTAGCAAATTTTTGACAAGCGTAGAGTAGGCAATTAATACAGTTAATGTATAATGTAAAATATAAATGTAGCTTGTTTCAAATTTGCATTTAGAAAATATGGAATGAAAATGATTTAAATAATGTGGCATTTTTTGAGGTTACAAAACTAGTGCAACACTAGGTGTGAGTAGAGTGTCAGTATTTTATTTAGGATCTGACAATTGAAAAATAATATCTATATACTTCTTATTAAAAATTTTATTAATAAAAAATACATTACACAAAACTTGACGTCAATAAAAAAGGCGTGGCTATATTATGGGGTTAATATGCCGTATAAAGCTCTAAATTTAAAATAAAAACACGTATTTGTAAAGTTGTTCCATGTAAAAAAATAATGATTATTTAGTTTATATTTGGGTAATTTATACAGGGTGTCCCACTGATAATGGGACACAGCAAACCTACAGATGTTTTTGGGTAAAAATATTGTGATTCATCCAAACTTACCGTAGTTCCAAAGTTAATAGTAACCAAGATACAGGGCGTCAAAAGTTATCATTTTATTTTCAACTTTCATAATTTTTTTAACGACCAATATTTTTGCATAAAATTTGGGAATGGGAGTTTTTTTATCTAGATCGTAGAGGGAGCTATATGCGTCTTTCTGAGTACAGAAAAACTTATATCGCAACATTTTTACCTAACAAATCAGTTTTGCTGTGTTCCATTATTAATGGGACACCCGGTATAACGTTTTTTATATAAAAATCCCAGAGGTCAGGACTGTCGAGAAACTATAGTGATGGCTAGATGTTACAATTAAATGAAATTACTATTTAATAAATTTTAAAACGTCTAGAACAGAAAGAAAAATACTTTTCTGTTACAATTACAACATATTTTGGTTTCTTCCACTAGTGGTTGATTAAATTTCTTTCTTGTTTGAAAATCATAATGGACCATGACCCACGTAATATTATAGGTTGTGGTTATTATTAGTAAATAGAACGCTATTCGGCGATTAAGCAAACGAAACGCGAAAAAAAAATTCAAAAAACATTTTCATGATTTTTTCGGAATTTGAGATCTCTTACAGTTGTGGAAATTTTAATCACTCTTATTACTACGTATCTACATGTTTTCTGAAATATGGCTTTAACTGTAAAATTTGTTTAAGCAGAAGACTAAATGGTTTTTGTAAGTACTTTTAATTGTGAAAAAAAAATCGCAGCCTGCAAATATTTTCATGGGTCATTTTCAAGATCTTTTTTGGCTTCCTTCGAAATTTTGGCTCTAAAAGTATGGGTTTCATACTTCTCTACAAAAACAAAATTTTCCAATTTGACCAGCCACCACCCAATTCTTTCAATAAAAATATTTACCTAGATATCCATGTTATCAAAAAAAAGTTTTTTGTACTTATAATACAAAACAATTTTGATATATATCCCATTGTAATTTTCAGTTTTACTATATCTTTCCAATCACAAATGAGATAAAACTAGATAATATATTTTAGAAGGATTAAAATATCTGATGATGCAATATATTTTTGTGGTGAAGCTTGAAGATTAGTCACTACTTGCACTATGCTAGTCATCTTCCTGGAATTGTCAGTTTAAAGTAATTTTATATTAAATATTTTGCATAGATATGTAATCTTATTGATCCTGATTTTCAACTGTACCAGTATAAAAATATATTAAAACCTGATCCTTATTATATTGGTACATATGTAAAAATGTACCAATATAATGTATGTTATTATATATATGTTACTAGCAATCTTAAATTATAAAAAAAAAAAACTCCATTCTTTGCTCACTTAGTATCTGACAAAGAAAAATGCTGCATATATTTAAGTTATAAGAATTTGAGAAAATGATCTCTATAGATTTAATTAAAATATATTTACAATGTAAAAATAAATGAAAATTAAGCAACATTCTTTTGTAATATTCCCGATAAAACATTCCATTACAGATTTTGTTAAACAAAACGAAAAAAAAAACAGACTATGTTTTGACAGTATTTTGGTCGAATAAAAATATTACTGTTAATCAGTATTTTACACTGTGTATTTGTACGACACAAAAATTATAGACTTCCTTTTGACAGACCACAGTTCTATTTTTCTGTATTATTTATGTGTGTGTACTTAGACCAATAAAATTGTTATATTCTAATTTTTACAGACATTCAAGAGTTTATATTGAGAATATATTCCATGTTTTGTAGATTTATTATAAATTCAGGTGATTATATATAATAAATAAGTAATCTGTATTTTGTTTCATTATTCCAAGTACCTTCTGTTGTTATTTCTATCAATGTTACTAACATTAAAAAAAAAACTATTGGCGTTAAAATTGCAAGTGTGCAGTTTCTACTAATTTCACATTTTTAAATTAGTTTCAAGTTTCTTGGTTTTGTTTCATACATTTTTGGTAACCCAGAAGAAAGAACTCGAGATGATTTAAGTTTGGAGATCGTGCAGGCTATTTTAACGTGTCATTTGACCATTCCATCTCACAGGTAATTTAGGTAACCAAATATATGCTCCATCCCACCAAAACTTTGAAATTGAATTAATTTCTGTTAATATTATGGAAATTTGAATTTGTATTACAGTAGTTCCGGAAATTGTATATTTAGCGGCTGTAACTTGAATGAAAATTTTGTAAGAGCACAACATAAAAAAAATCGTATTCATTATGTGGTGAAAAAAAAGCATTTTATTGAAAATATTTTGCAAGCGATTTTTAAGATTTTCAACGCGCATTTTGAAGTATTTTTGATTTATTATGCCGTATGATCATCTAAAATTTGATGTACGAGGTGTGAATTAAGTAATGAAAGTGGCAACGTAGCGCCCGATCTAGCAACACTGCGGAGACGACTTGGAAGGGCAGTACGTTAACATGTAATGCACCTTCAGTACAAGTTTGAACTTGTTAGTCATTCGTTTGTTCTTTGTGATGGCTAACGGCTATCAGGTTTTGCTTCAGACTTGGAGATAGCGCAACGGATACTTTTGCAAAACTTCAACATGCCTACGGAGACGAGTGTTTTTTCAAGACCCAGGTTTTTCGGTGGTTTAAGGCATTCTCAGAACGAAGAGAGTCGATTGAAGATGAACCACACAGCGGAAGGGCTTCATCTTTTTCATTAAAGTGACCAGATTTTGATTTTGCCAAAGACGGAAATGTTCAGCTGGTTCACATTGACGAAGCTAGAGTTAATTTTTCGCGCCGCGAGGAGCGAGCCAAATAGTGCCGCAGGCAAATTTTTTTAAAACTCAAGGTCACGCGTTTTCCTGGCACTTCAGAATTTAAATGAAAAATACATTTACATAAAAATATAAACTTTCACAAGGATAATTTTTGGAATTTGATGCCTTTTTGAAATACTAATATTTAATCACGATCGATACGATACGTCGATACGTCTTCAGATTAACCTAGAAGACGTAATTACGGACATTTTAATAAAAAAATTCAATGACGGACAGTTTGACGGACTGCTCTTGAAGACGGACAAGCTTTCTGAATGACGGACTGTCCGTCCTAATGACGGACGTCTGGTCACTTTATTTTTCATAACTAGGGAATTGTTCACAAAGAGTTTGTGCCTCTAGGCCAAACAGTCAACACTTTTACAGAGATGTTTTTGAAAAACTTCGAAAAAGGGTCATACGTGTGAGACCAAACATCAAGAACAACTGGATGTTGCATCACGACAGTGCGTCTTGTCACACAGCCATTTCAGTAGGCCAGTTTTTAGCCAGTAAAAACATTCTTGTGGCTTCTCAGCCTCCTTATTCGCCTGACTTGAATCCTTGTGACTTTTTTCTCTTCCCGAGATTGAAAATTCACCTCAAGGGACGTCATTTTGGGACCATAGAAATCATTCAAACGGCTGTGACTGGCCAGCTGATGGGTATTGCAGTATATGAGTTCGAGCACTGTTATGAGGAATGGAACAACCGTCTCCAGCGCTGTGTGGCTTCCCAAGGAAGTTATTTTGAAGGAGACAATACTGAATTGTAATTCTATTCCAATAAAAAAGCCTCGTTACTTAATTTACACACCTCGCATGTATCATGATATACCAACATAAAAGCCATAAAGGATTATTGACTGTTATGCTATGCATGATGTAACGAGTGATGAGATTAGTTGGCGGCTATTTTGTTGTGTGTTCGTACTTTTAGATAATCAAGTAGGTATGACTAATGTTTCCTACTAATACAGTTCTTGGAAATGCCAATGATATAGAGTGTGATATAAAAACAACAGCATTAGAATTAATTTATTGATTGATAGTGTTGTTCTCGTTAATTTTTGATAAAAGGTTACTTTTTATTTTATGCCGGGTGTATTAAAAAGGATAACAAAGTTTATTAAAACAATGTACCTCCTGTAATAACAGAGACGATGCAGTAAACCAAACATGTGGGACCTTATGTAAACCTTAAAGGGCATTAAGGAAAGATGAAGCTACAGTTCAAATTCAGGTGAAATACTGTATGTATGTTACGGTTCGTAGTGTACCATATAGTGTGACACGAATTTTCGAAAAAGAGCATGTTTTGTATATATCCGGTATAAAGAAAATAATATTTTTGTAAACAATTGACGGTAATAATAACATTATCAAGGAATGAACTTGAACAATAAAAAAATCCATCAAATCAGACTATACAGGTATGTATTTCTTGTTATAAAAAATAAGTGGCGCCACAAAGGCGTATGCTTCATAAGTGCAATACACGAAAGTAACAAAGTTTGCCAGAGTTTATTATGAAATTATAATAACATATTACACATAGCGGAGGTTGTACAACAGCACCAGCTATCACGGGACTACTGAAATAAATACGAATTGAGGCGACCCCCATCACATGCAACGCGAGTTGCCTATGTGTTGCTTTGCCGTATGACAACTTTATTAATATTAGTAGGCACCTACTAATCACTGACCAAAGAAACAGGACGACGAAATCCGCGAACGGGTTTTTCTTCTGCGGTTATTTTCTTTGCAAATGGAATGACAATAAAATTGATGGCGTTGTTTAGGTTCTAACGTATCATAAAAACCGCTCAAGGACGTAGCCAGGGGGGGGGGCGATCACCCCCCCCCCCAAATGGTCAAGTAGAAACCAAAATAGTCGGGGGATTGCGTTTGCCGTTGCCTTCAATGACCTTGTTTTTGCTGGTTTTTTCTTTAATCTGCATTGACCCCCCCCCCCCCCCAAAGAAAAATACTGGCTACGCCCTTGAAACCGCCACTCAAGTAATCACGACTTCCGTCTACAGTTCTGTATAAATCATCGTCTTTTTAAACAAATTCCATAACTACTGTAATACAAGTAGGCACACCTACACATAATGATTAAAAATTCAGAAAACGGCTATAATTTTATCATGGTCAGTGAATTATTTTTTTCGTCTCCACCTTTATAGCTTTAGAGTACCATTATATACACCTTTGTGTATGTTTGATGACTGTTCTTGTTGTTACTGATAACAGCAGCTCTATTAAAATTCTCATCTATTTTGATGTTCAGGGCTAGATGTTCCAGGAAATTTAAGCCCATATTAACAATAACATTATTGAGCTGAAACAGAAAAAAACGTACCACGATTTTTACGCATTTTCAACATATCGCTGCCTCAGAATTACAAGGTTCTATGTTACAGAGAAACAGTTTTGAGATAAACGCATTTTTTAAAGTTTTCGGCGGCAGAAGAACACAGTATAAGAAAAACAATCGTATGCCTTTTTGAAGTCATCGTTAGACTGAATAGCAAAATAGCCATGCTGCTAAAGGTTCTAAGTTGTACATAGAAGCTTGTGATATGTACGAAGTCCGAAACCAATAAAATTGTAACATAGAACCTTATAATTCCAGTGGCGGCTGATGATAAAGGGCACAGGGGCACGTGCCCAGCCCAAATTTCGGTAGAAAATATTTCTTTTGTGTTAATTTACTATAAATTACTGTTACAATAATATCAATTAATTGTATACGACAAACTATTCATATTCTATTTATTATTCCTTTTATACCACAAATAATGATTTTTATCACATATATATGACAGACTATCGATCGAGCACCGAGCCACCGTACTCTGAATTCCTCGCATTTCGCGCGCGTGGGCACACAGTTTCACAGCCCTCGTTTTTAATCGGGCTTTTTCGGTGATTGGTAAAGTTTGGCGACGATTGCAGACAGAAGATGTTAAATAGGTAGAAAATCAGCTGAACGGGTCACACTCGTTGAGTGTGTTTTTAGTGTTATTGTTTATTTTCTTCGCTGAGAAGTGTGTTTTTACTGTTTTTGATTGTGAAACGTTTCAAAATGAATTCGGTGGACTTTTTTATTGACTAATAAAAATATTACATACGAGATCCGAACGGAAATTAAACGGTTAGGAAGGCCGATACCCGATTTGATTATTTCCATAACAGACGTAGGAAAATCGCGAAATTATTCACATTTTAATAGTAGTGTCTACGACATGTTTAAGTGGTTATGTGGGTGTCCTAAAAGAAACAAACTGTCTTGTTTTATTTGTTTAGTTGTTTAGTGAGTGATTTAAAACATTTAAATGAACGAGCTAAGAACTATGCTAGCTACAATGAAAAACATTTACATAACATCTTAGGATTTTAGTGTGTTGGGAAAGGTAGACATAAGGCAACAGCTTGATAGTGCTTATCGTGAAAATATAAGACGTCACAATGAAAATGTGGATAAAAACACATATTTTTATACCTATATCAAATTTTTTTCACGTTGCCACCCATTATTTTAATATATTTATTCCCTCAATATTCATGATGAAATATTATTTCAAAAAGCTACCGAATCCCAAAAATTATTCTTGTGAAAGTATATTTTGGTACAAAAGTGTCAGTAAAACGCATTACCTTGAAAATTTTAAAAATTTTCGCCTGCGGCGCCATTGGTAGCTAATGAGTAATCCTACTGGCACACCCTGTGCCCACCCTTGTAACACACCCACGAGCCGCCACTGTATAATTCTGAGGCAGCGATATGTATAATATTCAATAAGAAATTGATATAAGCGGTATTCATTCCTGAGTGTTCAAGATGGTTCACTAAACTGGACCGAGGCAATTATCTTTTCTTTAATAATCAACAGGTGTATATTCCATTGTGTGATGA
>JAPWTK010000370.1:317500-460683 GCA_029963805.1 Aromia moschata | reverse complement strand
GTCGCAGCACATCTTAGTATTAGATCAGACCTCTGCAGGTCGCAATACATGGGAATTAGCCATCTTAATATTTTCCCAGCATTGTACTGGTCACGCATGAAAGCTCGCTGTGATCCTAGGGGATCCAGCATTCCAATCCATTGATTCAAAATCACGGTGTCACCGTACTCTGTTAGGAAGTTGAAATCCTAGCTTAATGATTTATTTTAGAAGATTTTCAGCATAATACTATTCATTTCTCAAGAGTTACGGCACCACCGAGGCTTTTATAGGGGATTTTTGTTCCTAGGGAAAAATCGGAGGGTGTTGGAGCAATCTGATACCGGACTCCGGATACCGCTTTGATTTCTTACAGTGTAACAAACAAATAATGAAACAAGTCACTTTTCACTATTTTGCCTCTACATCTCGAAAACCGTTAGGAGAGTAAAAATGTTAATACAAGACAAAATGTAATTACATCAAGATCATTAAAAATGGTTGCGGTTGGCAAATACACAAACCTTAAAAAATTATCAATATCGCCTTGGTATATTATTCCAAGCATCTTGTATGTGAAGCCAAAGATCGTTGAAAAAACCGTTGAAAGAACAGACGCTATCTTGTTGAAAATTGGTTCAATCAGCCCTCGAAGATATAACACTGCAACAGGTTCTAAAACAACAGCTAGGTAACTGGCTGCATTCAAATTGCCTTGAAGGAAAACTAAAGGTGACCTACTACCAAAACATATTGCACCCCAAACCATCACTCCACTGTATGTGCAGTATGGAGTTCAACAGCTAGTTGTAAATTCCTTTGTTCCCCATGGAAGCATCTCATCCTTCTGCGTCTATCATGAGCCCACAGACACAATCGGGACACGTTGCTAAAGACCGCAAAATTCCATTCCTGTACCCAGTGCATTCGTTTATTACACCATTTCATCCTGCGAACACGTTGAATTGGAGTAAGAGATAGAGGCATAGAAATAATCGATAGAAACAAAGTTTCTAGGATCTTATTAGCCATAGACACTCTTCGTTCTAAAGTTTTCCGACCAAAATTTTCCACAGCTCGTGTTGTAAAAAACCTGTCGCCAATATTCTCAGATGATGTTTTTCGTGATCTGTAGTCCGCCTAGGACATCCTGATTCTCGGACACCTTCTCACCTCGACGACCGTGATTATCTTCTTCAGACCACTTGACTATCTTAAAACAGTTGCCACGTTACCAGGGACGTATTTCTAAATTATGCGCCCTGGGCGAATATGATCGGCCGAACTTACAAATACGAAAAAAAAAATGTTTAAATTTTTGGAAGACTTTTTAATTTCATATATACAAACTGTATACGATAAACTCATTATATGTTATTTTGAGATTTAGTAAAGATATCATAAAAGTTTCAAACGGACAATCAATAGACTTACGTGATTTTATTATACAAAAATATATTTTTATACGATAGAGGGGCAAGCCTTCCTTGCACGTTACGGTCTACACGGTTGGCAACTTCCCTAAGATAAATCCGGCCTCCCTCATATCACAATCCAGCCGTGTTCAATGTCACTTAATTGACGATAGTTTTCAATTTATCGAATTCTAGTCATCGTAAATAATGATTACCGATTACTATAGAAATGTAAAAGCAGGAATTTATTTAGGTTAGCAAAAAATGATTCAAAACATACACTTCTTTACATGAAAATCACAACAAATATCAACATTGATATTACAGTAGAACTCGGATATAGCGAGCATCCACGGGACCGCGAAGTTTGTTCGTTACAGGCGGTACCTCGCTATAAACGAACGCGCGTTGTGGCCACTAATATAAGATGTAGTACGTTGGGTACTTACATTTTTAAATCTATATACATATGTATACATATATGTATGTATGAATTTAAAAGCATTATTGTCACACCATACTTATATTTTCCAAATATGTATAAAAATACATACATACAATATAAATGAAACATAATATGTCCTAATTTTTTATCATTATTGAAAAAATCTGTAATTTTTTTTCTGCTTGCTTCTACTGGATAAAATGTCTTTATTAATGTCTTGTTCCTGTTGATCTGCAGTATTTAAAAACTGTTCTCTTTCGGGATATTTGGATTCAACATATGACATTACAGTTTTCAAGGCAATCATGGCTTCTTTTGTTGTAGGAATTTCAACTTCCTCTTCTGGTTCCTCTTCATTAATATCTTCATCTTTTGGTGGATTCATCATTGACTGAACAATCTGCAAACTGCCTCTGTTCTTCCTCTTGTAGTCGTGATCTTCTTCCATGAATTCTGTTTCAGCGATGAGGCCGGCATGTCAGAAACAGTTCGCGATGGTATTTCCAGAGATTTTTCTCCATGCCGTATTTAACATCAAAATTGCTTCTGTTAATAGCAGTTTGAATTCGACGTTCCTATCATGGGCATCTACCAGTTTGAAGAGTAACTGTTTGAGGAGTAAATCATTAATTTCCTTTCTAAGTTATTACTTAGAAAATATGTCTCCTGTTAATCACGCTCTTTTATTCGCTTCATAAGTCACAGGTAGTCTTCGATGGTTTTTAAAACATCTCGGCGACTTTTCTTGCAAGATGGGACCCAAAAGAGGAACGTTTTGTCTTCTTTAATGTAAACCATTTTAATAAAGCATTATCCACCTCTTTCATTTCTGGTTGCCGTATTTTTGTATCATTAGGGTTAGGACCCCTAAATACTTTTCCATTTTATTCCAAATATTGGAAACTGTTGACGTACTAAGTGCGTATTCGCGGCAAATTCGGACATTGGAATAACCATTCTGTAGCTTGTAAATAATATCCAATTTATCGGACAAAGTAAGCGGTTTTCGAGTAGGTTTGTTGACACATGCCATATTATTTAATCCTGAGACGCGCTAGACAACAAACTTTTTTATTACACTGTCCCGTACACTGTGTTTCGTCGTAGACGTTTGGTTGAGAACGTGCGCTTATGCCGTCAATCCTCGATGGCTCGCTATAGCCGAGGTAACTATTGCGCCGGGCTAAAATTTACGCTCGTAATAAGCAAGCCCTCGTTATAACCGATCTCGTAATAGCCGAAGCAAATTATTAGGATTTAATAGGGAATTCAGACGCAGCTTTTCTATTTGCTCGTTACAGCCGGCCGCTCGTTATATGCCGTGCTCGTTATAACCGAGTTCTACTGTATTTGTTGAAACTTTAATGATTTATTTAATATATTGAAGTACATCTTATGCGATAATTTCAAATAAATTTTGAATCAGTTACTAACATTGGGTGTTATTCAAATGAGTAGATGTACATAAATTGTTACATATAGATTATCATCATAATCATAACATAGTATAAAACAAAGTCGCTTCCCGCTGACTGTCCCTATATACCTATGTATACTTAGATCTTTAAAACTACGCAACGGATTTTGATGCGTTTTTTTTTTTTTAATAGATAGAGTAATTCAAGAGGAAGGTTTATATGTATAATACATGCATAATGTAGTAGAGAAACACTGATAATTTTAGAGGTTTCTAATGTGATGTCGTAAACCGGGCGAAGCCGGGGCGGGTCGCTAGTTAAATATATATGACTAAAATTACATTTAGTTTTTTTCAAAAACGATTGAAATCGAAATGTATTTTACAATCTTACATTTTAAGACACTGCCTCCTAAAATTTTATTCCTATCCTCCCCAGGACACCTGGATTACATAACAAAATAAATTTAAGTTGCGCGACGTGGCCTGCTTACTTAATAATTTGACCTATACGTTTGTCTCGCACTTGGATTATACTGAAAATTATTTTTGCATTCGTAAATGTCGCTGATGTAAATCCTCACTTTCACCGTAAGCATTTTAATATTTCACGGTAAACAGCATTCAGTTACTGTACAAATATTACTGTATAATTAAATGTACTAACTGTCAAATAAAATATAAGTACATTTAAGTTAAAGTTAAGTACATGTTTAACGAATGGCTTGTAAATAAATCTTGGTCAGGTCAAGTTTAAAATGGGGTAACATAAAGGTATATTCAAAGAATGTACGAGGTGTGTAAGTTAAGTTATGAGACTGGTTTTTTTAATAAAATTACAATTCAATATTGTCTCTTTCAAAATAACTTCTTTGGGAAGCAACACAACGCTCTAGATGGCTCTTCCATTCCTCATGGCAGTGCTGGGACTCATATACTGGAACAGTGTTCAGATGGTCGGTTACAGCCGTTTAAATATTTTCTATGTTCCCAAAATGACGTCCCTTGAGGTGATTTTTCAATCTCGGTAAGAGAAAAGAAGGACTTAAGTTAGGCGAATAAGGAGGCTGAGGAGCCATAGGAATGTTTTTACAGGTTAAAAACTCGTTTACTTAAATGGCTGTCTGACAAGGCGCATTATCGTGATGCAACATCCAGTTGTTCTTGATGTTTGGTATCACACGCGTGACCCTTTTTCGAAGTTTTTCAAGAACCTCTCTGTAAAAGTGTTGTTCCCTGGCTATAAAAAACAAAGCAAATCAGCACGCATTTGATCTTCGACTTGCTCTTTCTTGCTTTTTTGAACCTTGTATAGCTTGGAATATGCTATCCCATGCTTTGGCGCTTGGTTTCAGGGTCGTCTAAGTCTTATCACCAATAATGACACGTTCCAAAAAAATGGGGATCATGTTCAATCGATTCCAAAAAGTCAAGACACCTCTCTGTCCTGATGTCCTTTTGTTCCTGCGAAAGGTTTTTGGAACCATTTTTGCGCAAATTTTTCTTATCCCCAATTCGTTAGTCTAAATCTGATGAACAGTGGTGTAATTTAAATTCAACTCTTCCCCGATCATTCTTGTCGTCAACCGAGGATCTGAACGCACAATATCCCGTATTCTATCGACATATTTTCGGTTCTTGAGAACCATCGAAAAACCTAGTCTCTTAAAAAACACTGTTTCCGTAGGCATGTCGAAGTTTTGCAAAAGTATCCGTTGTGCTGTGTTCAAGTCTGAAGCAAAATCTGATAACATACCACAGTGACGGTGGTGATATTTCAGTTAGCCATATCTTGAAAACGACGTGGGACCCACTTCACTTTTTAGGTGATGACTATACACCTCTTACAGAAAGGATTTATAGTGAAAAAACCGTCAGCAAAGTTTGCGAAAAAATTTTCAAAAACACTGGAGCACTCCTGGGTTCTCAGTAACGCTCTGTGGAATATTTTGCAGTATATTTTTTTTTTCATAATCTAGAAACAAATATAAGGAGACGTTTTTCGACTTGTTACAAAATATTTTTAGTTTCAAAAAAGTTATGGCCATTTTAATTTTGGGAAACAAAATGTTCCTATAAAATTAAAATTAAAATGGCCATAACTAACATTCATTTGAAAAAAAAAAATATTTTGCAACAAATCGAAAAACGTCTCCTTATATTTGCTTCTAGATTATGAAAAAAAATATACTGCAAATATCCCACAGAGCGTTACTGAGAACCCAGGGAGTGCTCCAGTATTTTTGAAATTTTTTTCGCAAACTTTGCTGACGATTTTTTTCACTATAAATCCTTTCTGTAAGAGGTGTATAGTCATCACCTAAAAAGTGAAGTGGGTCCCATGCGTCGTTTTCAAGATATGGCTAACTGAAATATCACGCACCGCCACTGACACACCTAGAACTGTCATGTTCAGAAGTTTTTATAAACAAGAAAATTAAATATAGTAATCGCAGCTGAACAAAAAGCTTTTATGATCGAAAGTTACTTCAGAAATGGTAGAAGGGTTGATGGCCAGAGGTTTATTCTCAACACCTTTCAGGATTTTCAGAAAATCTATATATAGTCATGGATTACTACCAGTTTCGCCAGGATTTGATTAGATCTGTGGTTTTGTTTAGAGAATCAGGAAGTGTGAATAAAAACGAAGGAAGGAAGGAGGTTGCATTTGAGAAAACGTTTGTTCCCTTTTTTGCGTCTCATAAATACGTTTCAGTTTAAATGTCTATTATCATATTTAAAATGTTTTTGAACTCGAAACGAGATATGTTAAGTAAAGTGGAAGAAACTAAAGCATGTTCAAATATTGCGGCTGTATAGGTAAATGATTAACCTTTCATTTCGGATTAGCTAATACCTAATCGATTTTAAGATAAAAAATCATGTAATTAACACGTACAGTGTGTTTTGCATAATAAATAACGTCCTTAATAATTTTTAAAATAAAAAGTATTTACAAAAAAAAGGGTTGTTTATAAACTACATTATTAAACTTTCACTGACACTTGTATACATGAGTATCTACTTATAAATAAGGGTAAAAACATATATTATTTCAACTGCTTCTACGGTTATATGCCACTATAGATATGGAATTACATGAAAAATATACTTATGTACATTATGTTCAGTATAAGTGACACAATAATACAAATTTGGTTTTGGGCGAGAATCCCAGTAAATAAATGAAAACCACTTACCGAAATACGATCACCCAGTAGTATCAAAACGCGTCTATAGATGTTACTCAACCTTTAAATCGATATCGTATTTTTCATTGTTTTTTAATACCCCACCATAACAGTCATCACGTGACTGATTTAAAAATACTTTTTCAAGTACTCTGACATGCAGGATAGATCACCAAATTTGTTTTACTGTATCTCAATAACGAAAACGTCATGTGTTAGGAACATTATAGTGGACAGTATCTTATTTTAAACCTATCAATTGTTACAAAAATTTCCATTTTGCCAACTCTAATACGCCCCCCTGAACAAAATACTTATTTTAACTAGAAGAACAACACATCACAAAGTCGGACCATTCCATCGAGACCTTTTTGCCCCACACTCAATTTTTCAATACAAGCTTTACACCACCTGGTGGTCACTCAACAAACTAATTACTGTACCATTGTTTATTGAAACGTCCGTTGGTTTCTATTTGTGTGTTGTATACATTAAAAATTAAAATTATACTTTTATAATGAATCAGTATGTAACTCGCTGTTCGTCCTGGATTAAAACCCTGATTAAAACGTCCTGGATGGGACTCTCATTTAACATTTCGTATATTTCCTATTGGAGAAGGAATCAAGTTTCTGTGGTGAAAAATTTGGTGAAAAGTAACGCACAAATATACGCAATGGACTTGAATAGGAAAAAGGAAAACTGAAGATAGAAAAGCCAGTCAGTAAATATATGAGAGTCTGTTCTCTGTTCTCTGTTCTTTTAATTTTGCTGAGGGTAAATATTTTTTTTCGATGTAAGTTTTAATAGCTTAAGGTGTATGTAAAGATATTTATAATTTTTATCTGTTTCAGCCAATGATCGAAAAAAAGCAGAAGATATTGAAAAAAAACTTCAGCACCTTCAAGGAAGTTACCTTTACAAAAGAACATGAAGGAGGAAAACGTTAACCAGAACTCTTCGATTGAAGAAAAAAAATTACAATGAAATATTCAAGATATAGTTTAATGTCTGCCGTTCTACTTAAAAATGCAGTTGTAGACTATTTTAACACACACTTTCAATTGCGGAGCCTATGCTTTATTTATCATAGGAATTCAACTCAAATGTCTCATCACATACGACCCCAGGTTATTGTATAAAAAATTATAAATGGATCAAAGTACCAGGCCAATTTATTGACAAAACTTTTAATTCCAAGCAACTTTTCCTAATACTAGTTTTTTTATAGTTAAAAAAAAAGGATTAGTACATATAATGTTAAAGTTGTCGATGCTAATCTCATTTTAAAAACAAGCAAATCCTTTTGTCAAATTTTTACCTTTTTCGGTAAAATGAAAAATACGTTTTTCCCACTTAGAAACCCTGTGACATACTGTATAAATAAATGTGATTAATTTTTTTTATAACCGTCATCCGCTAGTGACTTTCACGGGTGTGATGGGTATGGAGCGTATTGTACAATCTTTATCTCTATGAAACATAGATTTTAAAATAAACTGCTCGTCAAAATTAGCGTAACACTTTTTAGATTAGCACCATTTTCGTTCTATTCGAGTTAGAGACTTGCGGTTTTTAATTTTCGATAGCCTATAGGGTTGGTTTTAATGCCTCAAATTACTACGTTGTGGCTTAAACGGTTCGCTGTCCACACCCCAAAAACCAATCTCATGTCGAAATTTGAATTCGCAAGATTTTAACGGCAATTACAGATTGGACTAAAAAGGAGAACTCCTAAAACGTTGTAACACGTTGAGTGCGGATGTTAGCCGGGGCTAACAAACGTAACGCTCTCTAGGGTACGTGTGTTAGCCCAAGCTAACACAGTCCGTGGCAACCCTAGCATCACAATTTCTACCTGCTAGGGACTGGTGGGGGACGAACACGGGGTACGGTTTTTAGCCCGGGCTACAACCCTAATAAAACCCAAATAATACATAATATATAATTTTTTTATATTCCTTCATTAATGGGGTCATCAAAACGATTTGAGAAGAGGGGAAGAAAATATCCGTACCCCGCGGTTGAAATGAAGGTTGTGCTCCGCACTCAACGTGTTAAGTATTAGGTCGCTGACCCATCTCTTCAACCCTTTTCCAGACCTCGTAAGCCACCCCTTTGCGTTTACGCAAAGGAAAAAGAAAATTCTTGATAGAAGGCTCGTTGAGTGTGAATCGACAATCTCGAAATTCACGAGAGATGCTTGACACGCAATAAGTGATCACTATGACTTGGGCTCATGAATCCTTGACTGGTCTAGCATCTGTGAGGCAGACCAATCAAACAGCACCTTTCTCCACTAATTTTACGAGAGAAAGCATTTTGGATGACTTACCTCGCAGGCGCTAGCCTAGTCGAGGGTTCATGAGCCCAAGTCACAGTGAATACTTATCGCACGTACCAAGCATCTGTTACGAATTTGGTGATTGATACAAGTACAAAGGAAGGTTCCGCCTACCCAAGAACCCTTATCTTCAGGCATTTTCATCCACTTGGCGGAGGTGAAAATTGGCGGAGGTGAAAAAGAAAGAGAGTGATGGAACGCAAAAGAGGATTTGAAAGAGACGAACGACCCGGGGTGCCAAAAAGAGTTCATGCATCCTCAGAAAAGCTTTTTGAGTCATCCCACGCATCAAGAGCTGCTTACAACCCCTTAGCGCGGCAAATTTTCAGGGGGCGGATTGGAGTTGGAATATCACCTTTGGCGCTCAATCCGCCATCCTCAATGTATTCCGCCAACTGCCAGAGCCTTCAAGTAATGCCATTGTCGGTGTAGTTGTGGCTTGGAGGGGTGCTTGTTGTCAATGGGTAAAAGCGGGTTGTAGCAGCCCACACCAATTCATTAGACAGCATTAAAATCAATGGATTCGCCCAACAGAGGGCGAACCACGCAAAACCCAGCGTAAATGCGAAGGGGTGGTTTACGTGGTTTGGAAATGGATTGAAGGGATGAGACAGCGACCAAATACACAGAACTTATTGAGGAGGTCTTAATGTGTGCAGGGATGGAGTTTTTTGGGATGTGGACGGTGAACCGTTTAAGTCACCACATACCGACTTCAGGACATTAAAACCAACCCTATAGGCTACCGAAAATTAAAAACCGCAAGCCTCTAACTCGAATAGAACGCAAATGGCGCTAAGCTAAAAAGTGCTACGCTAATTTTGACCAGCAGTATATTAGATAGCAATACAATACCTAATATTTTAAAATCTCTGCTCCCCAGATATAAAAATTGTACGATACTTTTTATTATACTCCTATAATTGTACTCCAAACCCGTCATACCCTCGCAACAGACGAGAACTTCCGAAAGTTTTCTATTTTCGTTTTCGCTTAATTGCGTCAATCTATACGTAGCTTTAAAATAAATCGACCGCGCGCCGCTGTACTCAGTGCGACGCGGAGGGAGGTAAAACAAAGGCTAAAAACGCTAGATATATTTAGCTCAAACCGCCGGAAAATATAACAGATATATCGCCCGTATATTGTTTTCGACCTGTAGCATAAATATGCTTTTCCTGGGAGAGAGCTTTACGGAGAGAAAGGAGTACTTAATAATGGATGTTTGAACGCGTTTCCGTTTTCCCGCACATAACCTTTGTTTAGGTGAATGGCGGTTTATAAAAGTTGGTTCTTTACAGCGGAGGTAATACGCGAAAAATTACGAGGAAAATTGATAATTGTACATGGCTATTCTTATATATGATAAGAAAGTGTACATCTTTATACGACAAAGCGTTTTTGGGCATATGCTCCTCCCATAAAGCCCCACCTGAGCCAAACCGTGTGTCCGGATGCCTTATCCGGACGGCTTATCAGCAGAGACAGAATTTTTGTAAAAAAATAATATGAATAAAACGTTTAATCTCTTGGAATATCTTTTCGATTCAATTCGAAAAAGCTGTCACAAAATGTTTGGAACAACGTTGGCATTTTCAATAATATAATTTTTGTTATAAAATGTTTATTTTCAACAGGTTTTTAATTTTTGTGCATTATATATTTCAAAAAATCTCTTGAAGGAAGTGTATATTATATATTTGGATTAAATTAAGGATATGTATGTTATGTCTTTGTAATCAGATGAACACGCGGAAGTCAATCAATAAAAGCAAACATTTTTCTTACGTTTCGTTGGTATGATATTCAGAAATTTCAGGAAAAAAATGTATTACCCTTGTAAAAATGGTTTGTAACTTTAAAAATGATGATGAAATGGAGTACGAATTCTCACGAATCTGTTGCATACAGGGTGTTCCAATTCAACATATCATTGTTTATATTTTGAGCTAGAAAGATAATTCAAACCCAGTTTGATATTTTAATGCGAAATATTAACCAGTTCACTGGTACAGTCAGATTTGTCAATGTCTGTGCCAAAACTGATAACCTCGAATAATTTACATAATCATACAATATATATAGGGGTTTTTTAAGTCACTGAATCGATTCTGAAGGTTTTTTAGGACCTACCACCACCGAATGGTAAATAGAGGGGTTGGGGTGAAATTTTGAGTCTTTTCAATGCTTTACCAAGGGTTTTTTATATCCCTAATTCGATTGCAAGAGTTATTTTTTCGATCTGCCACCCCCGAAGGGAAGAAATAGTGGTTGTCGTAAAATTTCGAGTTTTTTTAATATAGTGGTATATATAATTATATACCAAACCATTGTTGACATTTTATATACAAGGGTTTTTTTTGTATCTCTAATTTCATTTCAAGAGATTTCATATCTTTTTTATTCACTACCCCGAAGGATGGAAAATTGGGTGAGGCAAGTTTTTACGGGATTGTTTGTTTCTTTCATTCTATTTCTATCAAGGGTTTCGCATTACGAATTACAGATTGAATATGTTCGAATGAATATTGTATATAATACTCAAAAAAGTTTTTCAATTTTGTCTGCTGTATTAAACTCTTTGAATTTTCAAAATCTGATTTTATATTTGTAATCAGCGACCTCAGAAATCCATATATCCGTCCTCAGAAACCCTTTTTATCCAGGTTCGCACAAATTTTTAGTTTTTTACCCCCATATTGGATCCGCCATTTCGGATTTTCAATATCTATTTTCAAATCCATTATGTGGTCACTGACCTCATAAACCCCTGCATATAGCTTTTCAGATTCGCACTGAGTTTGTAATGAGTGATCTAAAAAATCCCCTACATGCAGTTTTTCTAAAATTCCGAAAATATTTTAATTTTCGACCGCCATTTTGGATCGGCCATCTTCAAATTTAAAAATCTGATTCCATATTCAACAACTCAAAATCAGCAACCTCCGAAAACCTTTATCAAAACAAAGTTCGGTTCAGATTAAAAAAAAAATAAAAAATGGGTTAAAGACGTCATATTTAGCCCGTCATATTGAATTTTATTATTCTGATGCCAGATATGGATTCAGTGCCTCCAAAAACTATTATATACCAAGTTTGGTTCAAATCCCTAGAAAATTAAGTTAATAATTCTATTTGGTCATATATGATAAAATACCAGAATTGTCACTTTTTTTTATCATGTACGATAATTGTATCGTACTAGGGGCTCGGCATTAAACGTTTAATCGCCAAAACGTTTAAACGTTTATTTAAGAAACGCGTTTATTATCCCGTTTAATGATTAAACGTTTAAATTACAAAACGTTTAAACGTTTATTTTGCTTGTAAACGTTTTTTCCCCGTAAACGTTGTTTTCCTTGTAAACGTTTATTGTCCACAAACGTTTCTTTTGTTTTATTTTGATTTTTGCTCGTAACGTTTGTCTTTTCCTTTTCTTTTCTTTTCTTTTCTTTTCTTTTCCTTTCTTTTCTTTTCTTTTCTTTTCTTTTCTTTTCTTTTCTTTTCTCCTTTCATGTTTCTATCGAAAGGAACGCTTTTGCCTCCAGAACGTTTTTTTGAGGTTTTGCTGCATAAAAACTCGGAAAAGTGCCTTTCTTAAATATTTTATTCGTCAATAATGTGCGTATTATATGGCAAGCTCTATTTTGCTGACGACTGAATATCGGGCCCCTTTAGCGATATTTTTGTTTAAGATGTTTTTGATTGCGTCTAAACAGTCGAAAGAAACAATTCGTATTTGAAGTTATTACTGATAGTGGTACAGCCCAGAGGTGTCGAACAGCAGCTCCGCACGGAGTTACACCGAGGACCGGAGCCCGAGCACCGGGCGGCCAGGCTATCTGGGTTCGGATGGTAGCCGGTCGCTTTGTTTACGTTTCGAAGAGAGTGAGAGAGAACTGAAGTCGCGAGCGGTGCAGCAGAGCGCATTTGACTGACCGTTTGTCGGGTGGATAGGCAACAAACAGAAAAAACACTGAATTTTATGAAATAAATGAAAAACGACTGCATACTGCAGACATCTTTTATGACTATACTGAAGTCGGTTTGTCGCACTCTTACTTTTGCCGGGAATGTGATAAGGGTATTAGTTTGACTAGAAGTACCACAGGTCAGTCAGTACGAGCCGTAAATGTTTATAATAGGTCGGGCTTTTCCGTATTTCCGGACTTTACCGAATAAAGACTAATGGTGGTACCTCGAGCATCCTTACGTCCCGATGTCATTCGAACGTGTGATACAATAATGACACGATCGTGGGTGTGGTCCTACGCTATTACGCTATTAAGCTATAAGCTATTAACGCTGGTTCAAAATTGAATGCCAGAGGGTAGTTTCTAACGCCTGGTCAAAATAACGTTAGTGAAAGAAGGTCGAAGAGTTCAAAGCCGTGTTGCATGGCACCCTCGGTTATATTAAAATAGACTCGGAAACATGTAATGGGGCTTTCAAACGGGGGAGCTTTTTTTAGCGCTGGGTTAAAATGATATCTAGAGATAGATGCGTTTTTGAATTTTTAATCGTTTCAAACTCGAAAACGGTTAGAGATAACCTAGCAACATGATGTGCCAACATGATGAATATTTTTGGAAATGCCAGCTCCTGGCGGTTCCAAAAAATAGGTCATGTTGCTAAGTTATCTCTAACCGTTTTCGAGTTATAAGCGATTAAAAATTCAAAAACGCATAATTTTTCCATCTCTAATGATATCTTGGTTGGTGAAAGTTGATGGGTTTGAGTCCGTTTGCGATTTTTTTTTGAGAAGACATTTTGCTTAAAAACGTATAATATCCGAAAAAACGTTTAATGTTCCACAAGTGTTTAAACGTTTAATGCATTATAAACGTTTAATGTCTCATAAACGGTTAAACGTATTAGTCAGAAAAACGTTTAATCGGAAGACGTTTAATCGGTGACGGTCTTAAACGGTTAATCGTAAACGTTTTAATCGTAAATTGGTTAATCGTCCAAAATGCCGAGCCCTATATCGTACTAGTGAATCGGTTAAAGGTATACAAGAAGTTTTATAAAAGTGACTACTGTAATATATATTCGTCTTCCAATTTTGTCGGAAGAAATCGATGTTTTTTTGAGACACCTTGTATATTATGCATTTGTTCATAAAAAATCTCTCAGTTCCAATTTCTTTTGTTGTTTTTGAAGAAATTGTTCCTTAAACTGTTAAAAGAGTTAAGGACACCTGAAAACTGCTTGAGGTATTGTTAGCTTTGTGCTCTTAACGTTACCGTGTACTTTGATTCTTCGTAGGCGTAGACATGTAGGTATTTCATTCCATTAAGTGATCTTCGACGTTTCATGTACGACACATTGTGTCTATTGCAATCTCGAGGACGAAAATGATACGGACGGGCCTAAAGAAAAGCCCGTTAAGTATCCATTCTGTTACTTTCGCATCTACCGAAGACGACGCGCACGAATCTGCGAGGGCGTGTGAACTCTGCATTTTTGATTGTTGACTCGCTTCTTCCGCCCCGTTCAATTCATATTTGGCTCGCGTGTCCCCCCAGGGCGCGTTCAGGAATGCTTAGGTAGGCCATTGTGAACTCGAGAGGAGCTCAACAAGCGATATTCACGTGGTATTTCCTCCTTATTCGAGTAATTCGAACCATATATCCTCGTTTTTAAGCTGAGACGAAAAAAAGACAATCGAATGCAAATTCGGGCGGATTGTCCTTGATTCCGTGCATTCAGGCTAGCGAATACGAATGATATATATAGGATGATTCACGACGAACAGTACACACTATGATGGTAAAATAGAGAAACCTAGGGTATTCTTTTTGTGACGATCGATTACGATTTAAACGAAAAGGCAAGAAAATTGTCAAAAAATAAAATAAAAAGAAGCAAGAAATTATCAATAGAATGTTATCTTTCTCCAAGTAAAAAGTATGTACCTTCGTACATATACATGTGTAGTATGTACATACAGTAAGCAACGAAAGTTATCATACACCCACTTTTTGAAGTTTGCTTAAATTCTGATAATTTTTGTATTACAGCATTGATTTTTTTTTGCTTCTGACTTTTGTGATATTCTGCGTCGAAGTCTGCGAATAAGTCGAAGTTGAAGGCGGTATGTCGATTGTGTGAAGAGATATCGCTAAAAAAGTAAAATTTCAATGTTTTCAATGAAACGTAAATAACTTCGAAAATAGTAAATCCCTTTCGAAGTTGTTGGACTCGTATTAAAGGGAAATCTTCAGTGTATCTATTTGACTAACTTAATCATTTTGAAAACATTTTTGTAGACATGAATAAAATCTAAAGTCGAACCAAAAATATCACGAAAATTCAAAATTCTACCATCCTTAGTATCGTTTTCGTAAAAATCACTGTTCCTGAAATTTTAATAAAACGCATAGAGATCTAGAGGGATATTAATCCTAAATTTTTGTTGGAGTAATGTGTGGTGTACAGGGCTTTTTTGAATGTTCGTGATATTTTTGGTTCAACTTTAGACTTTATTCATGTCTAGGAAAAATTTAATTTATCCACTTACATGTAGGTACAGTACAACCTCGATAATCTGAAATAACTATTGCAAAGGGTTGTTCGGACTATCGATTTGTTCGGATTATCAAAAAGTAGTTATTTCTTATAGTCAATAGAAATACAGGCATATTTATACATACCTTTTTTTTTTTAGACAAAATAAAACTTGAAGATATAAAATATTATATTATTTTAATAATATAAAAATATTTTTTTTGGTGTACCTACTTCAAGAGGGTTGGTTCTGAATTAAAAGTCGCGGTAGAAAGTACAATGCTTACATAGTAATATAATGCAATTAAAATAAACACCCCATATTTAACTCAGGTATAGAATTTCCATTCTAAATTGAAAATAGGTAAAAAAAAGAATGGTTGTCAGATATATTTTGTAAAATTGCTAAGCTCACTATACAATTATACTTCATACTTTAGTAAACTGTTAGTTCGTGACATTCTTAGAGAACTAGATTGGATATATTTAAAACAATACATATATATAAATTTATTAGTTAGCATTAAAATAAAGCGTTTAAAATTGCTGGAAAAAAATAATTATAAATTCAAACAACTTTATGTATATTAACTATACTCTAAGAAAATTTTGAAGAGCCGGCAACGTTTCGCTGTTTGCTAACACCGGCCAACGATTTGCAGTGACCCATTACAGTATTGTTCTTTGCATCGAATACATTCGTTAAATACTTATTCGGTCCACTGTGTCATAAAAATTTTACGACATCGTTAAAATGATTTACGACATTAGGAATTCTTACTTGTTTAAGACGACAGTGACGTGTATTTCAGCTAGGTTTATTACAACAGACAATTTTTTGAGATTGCCTGGCTAATGAGCATTGTTTACAGAAAATTATATTACAAATATTAAGAGTTTTGTATGCAGGCTGATTTTAAGCTCCTATATTGATTTGAATGAAAAAAAATTATTTCACAATTTTCGAATTTATAAAAGATATATGCACGCCCATGGAATCATAGAGTTGCACCGCTTATTTTGCTCCCCAGACGTAATTATCATTTTCAATTCAGAATAGATGGACTATAAGTACCCTATTCTATAAATTTGTATGTTTAATTTTAGATTTTATACTATATTTTTATTTAGTATAAAGCAAATGTTTAAAACAAAGCCTTCAAATTGTACGATATTCGGATAATCAAGCTTTGTTCGGACTATGACGAGCGTCCACTGTTCGGATTAGCGGAGTTTAGGTCTAACGCATATCCGGATTATCGATGTTGTATGGTACTTATAACAACAGTAAACATACTTATTGCAGATATTTAATTGATAACTATCGTCTAAAGTACCACTACTATTTCTTCCTAAGTCTACATGTGTCACATTTTCAAAGATGTTTATATACTCGTAGTTTCTACAGAACTGAAGATTTAAATAATAATAAAGGATATAAACGCAGCTAATTATTTATAAATAGAAAAATCTGTAGTGTACCACATAGAAAATTCAGGTGAACGACACTAGAAAATGTTTATACAGTGTGTCCCATTTTTCAGGTTCACCCCTGGAAATGTGAGGATGTGGAATCTCCAAGGCAAGGCAATTTTTGTATAATACTCAAAAGGGTGGTCATTTGAAACTTACCATTTTATGGGTAAGACACAAGACTGTCCTACCACGATTTTTAAAGGGGTCATTTATTCAGAACATTATATTAGTTACTATTTTATTAAAAAATAAAAATAAAAATAATCTTACCAAGCTATTTAACACCCATCAAAATACCCATATACCAAATTTAACATCTACCGGGTGTTTTTTATTATGTGCTAAACTTGGATAATTATAATTATATATACAAAAGCAAGTTAAAGTTTACCTTATTGTTAATAAAGTATTAACATAGAAAACAATATAGTATTAAACATTATTGACACAAATCTATTAAACATTCCATTATAAATCTAAATTGAATTTTTAAATTTTTTTAAATCCTCAAAAGTAAATGTCCGTAGGGGACAAGTCAGAGATATATAGGTAACAGTCGTACTACCTCCCAATCCACTTATTGGTTAACTGGTAATTAAGTCAATTAACATTTGAAAGTGTAAAACTTGTATTTCTGTTTTTTTGCCCGATTGACATTTATTTTGAGATTCAAGGCTAACTTTAATCTATCTAAAAATAAAAATTCAACTTTCTGAATAAACCCTTCAAAAAATGATACTACAAAACCACTATGATGTACTTTTGTCATAGTGGTTTTCGTCAAACTCATAAAATGGTAAGTTTCAAAATGACCACCCTTTATGGTATCAGTTAAAAATGGCTTGCAGAGATTCCATATCCTCACATTTCCAGGGGTGTTAACCTGAAAAACGGCGCACACTGTATAAAGTAACTAATTTGCAATGGACATGTATTACTATTCATTGCTAAATATCCAATAATACCAGCAAGAAATTGAAGTACGCAAGATAGTAAACAAAATTAACAAATATTACTTACAGATACATATATGCCAAGATGCCTCAACAAAAAAGATTCTCCTTCAATTCTAAATACAGCCAATTATTAACCAAAAAAAAAATAATAAAAAAAAACGTTTATTTGAAGATAGTTTCTGAAATTATCTGAAATATACTACGTGCGCTTGAAAGGAATACGAACTGCAAAAGTAATATCGAGTAGCCACGATATGTCGGATAACAGTTCAATTTCCCGTGAAAAGGGACGAATGTAATGCCATAGATGCACCGATGTCTTTTAAGTACGTCGAGAGGAGATAAAAGACAAGATTTTAATTACGATAAAGTATGGAAACCTTAAGCTGAGCTGACAGTATTGATGGATTTATTTTAGATGGTTCACTAATGTTTCACAACCAAATTATTATTATTTGATAATATAGAAATACGAAAAAGAAACCGCTCATGTGAAAACAATACTAAAGACTGTCCAGTAGGTATTGCACTATTGTTGATTATTGTTATTTCTTTTTTTATTATTATTTAAATATGGTTTTAGAAATGAGAAGCTAAGAGAATTTATAACTTAGAAATAGTTCGTTTCGTCAAAATAAACATACAATATTTTTTAATTAAGGACTATAAAGATGAAAAATAAAATCCCCAAAATATGTATCAAAATAGTGTGCCATCCAAAAAAAGACCTCGTTAAAGTCGGTCGAGTAAAGAAAGACGTATTTCTATTCTTATTCTTCTTCTTCTTCTTCTTCTGCTTCTGCTTATTCTTCTTCTTCTTCTTCTTCTTCTATTCCTCTTCTTAACTTCTATAAATCTTAAATTTATAACCTTATTTAATTGTCAAGGCTGTCACATTATGTGAGAGCCTGTATTTGTTTTACAATTATGACAACCACTTGTCAAAAGTTTGACAACATAAAATGTTTGTTTTAGGCCTCGACATAACCGCTATTTCCATATATATATCTCGTTCACTGCCAGATTTCATGACGCTTTTTTTACACATTGCATACAACAATGCATAAAATGGCGGAGGTGCTAGTCTAAAACCCTGGCAAAACACAAATCGCTTGTCCGGAAGAATAGTGACACATCTCGAAAATTAGAACTTGTCAAGAAACGCAATTGATAGTTATTATAATTTTTTTCTTCTTCTTCTAATGTGTCTGGTTTGGGGTTTGTTTTGCCTCCAACACTGCAGCCATCAGGCTTATTGTATTTCCAGTTTACATCGTTATTTCATGTGAATAGGTTTGTTGCCTTTATGAGGTTTAATAGCCCTTTCACAAGATTTTTCTTTGGAAAGGCCTCCTGGGGGTTTTCTATTCCCAGAAAACCGTATCTCCAGCGTGTTAGTGCTGGGCACTCTAGTATAATGTGTCGGGATGTTTCATCCTCCTCATTACACAGTCTACAAATATGTTCATCTAAATATATGCCCATTCTGTGTAGATGTTTCCTAAGGTGACAATGCCCGGTTATGAGTCCCGTGACAAGCCGTATCTGATTTCTACTCAATCGCAGAATCTCATCGGTCAGTACTTTTGATGGTGTTTTTACCTTCCATTTACTGTTTGTTTGTCCTGGTATGTGGTTCCAGTAAGACTGGTGTTCTTTATTTTTCCACCGAGTCAGTCAGAGCCTCACTGAGGACTTTGGTATACCACACATTGGTTCAGGACCAATGGTACCCATTTAAGTGTTACCTTGTTATGGTTTGCCAGAGCTTGGAGGGTTTCTAGGCAATCCCAGACCAGATTTTTATTTTATTTTTTTACATGCTAAAGCTTGTACGGCTGTCTGACTGTCAGAGTGTATGAGGATTGTTTTCCCTCTATATCCTCTTTCAATATTCTCCCTTAAGCATAGCTCAATTGCATGTACCTCTGCCTGAAATACTGTGGCATATTCCCCTAGAGGTACATACTTTCTGTACCTGGGTCTTTCGCCATAGATTCCCGCGCCAGTTCCACTGTCCATTTTGGATCCATCAGTGTACCACACTAGTGTTCCTTCCTGACAGTTGGTTTCTTCTTTTGCTTAACAATTTAACTGAATGTTAAAAGGTTTTGCATAGTTAGTTCTTGGTGTCATTTCGTCACTTGTCATTAAAAATAATGGATCTGTGATCGTACTTGTTATACTGGCATGACCAAAAGTTGCGTCTTGCCAGTTAATTATATATTACATTATACATAATATAATATAATTAAAAAACTTCACTCCATTGCTCAGTGAAAGATTATAATAACTTTCAATTGCGTTTCTTTGACAAGTTATAATTTTCGAGATGTGTCACTATTCTTCCGGACAAGCGATATTCTAAGAATTGTCTCTTTTCTTCAGTCAAATTATTTTTTAAACATTCCATGAGATCCAATTATTTGGAAATTAGAAATGCATTTCCATAAACATGGGTAATATTTAGAACTTTTAAGTAACTAGAACATGACATTTTCCATTCTTCCTAACAGATATTATATCGATGTTACTGTAAGATAACATCGGGCAATGAAAGCCTTTGACTTTATTTGCTGTCAGTATTTTTTGACAACGCGTAATGTCGTTTATGTGTACCTACTGAAATATCTCGTATAATCAAGTTAAAAAAATATTTGTGAGGTTTGAGTGGCAAACTGCGAAAAGGAATTTCTTTTATCATTTCTTTTCTTTTGGCAGTAAACACTTTTTATTTGCCTTTCAACTTGAACGTATAATCAACGCAAATATCGTTTTTAAAGGTATAAAAAAGGTGGCCTCAGAATTTGTCTTTTTTGATATTTTTTTATACTTAACACATACATGTTAACGTTTTGATACTTAACACATACGTTTATGATATACAGAGTGTGTCATACATAACTTCAAAGTCAAGAACTTGTGACTGTAACTTTGAAAACACAGTTAAATTTAAATGAATAATTGAAAAAATGCTTTCTCTGTGGGGTGTTAATTGATATTCTATAATTACTATAAAATATGTATCCTTATATATAATAATTAATATACGTACTAATAAATGAGATAGTTTGTTGTCTAAATAACTTTTAAATAAATCGAAATTTCTAAGTAAAAGTTTAAAAAAACTCAGGCGAACTGAGTTTTCTGTTAAATTAATGAGAAGGAGAAAACATATGAAGACGAGAAGAGAAGAGAAGAGAGAATACAGAAAAGAAAGATGCCAAGGGACTCTATTATATTAAGAATAAAAAGTGTGGTCTATTTTCTATAAATATCTTATAGAACTTTTATAACGCTTGTAAAATGTTCAATAAGGAGATATTTTTGAAAAGAATAATGAGTTTTGTATACGAGTATAAGATAATGCTAGTGAATTATTTACGAAGTGACTGCTACTAAAATATGTAAAATTTTAGAATCTGCACATATAAAAATCATACCTAACTTAATAAAGCCCTTTCTGTGTTGTTTTGAAGTTTTTATCAGTGGCAGCCTGTGGAATTTGACATGCTCGTATTTCCGTAAGGAGGCATGGGCCCCACACCATATTTTAGGGGGTGGTTACTAGACCTAAGTAGAAGGCTGTAATGGCAAAAAATCTTCACGGAAAACTTGCGAATATTTTTTCCAAAAAATGGCTGCCTCCGGACAAATCTTGGAAACGGCTTGCAAAATATTTGCAAAATATTTTTTTTTTCATAATCACTGAGTAAATACAATTTTTTTTTATACCTGTGATTTCTGCAAAATTCTTATTTTCCTTAAAGGTACAACTCTTGCAAAATCTCCCTGAATTATTATTTAATGTTTCCCTGAAGATTTTTTGCCATTATAGCCTTCTACTTAAGTCTAGTATCCACCCCTAAATTATGGTGTGGGTCCCATTCCTCCTTACGAAAATACGAGCATGTCAATTCCACCGACCGCCACTGGTTTTTACTTGATTGAGGTGATCACGTTTTAGTAATTACATATATCTTACTCTCCTTAATGACTGATATTCAAGTTTTAATGAGTATAATTGTTTAACCAAGACAAGCTCTTTTTTTTAATTGCGCCAAAAAGGAAACGCCATATATCTGCCTCTGTTATCGTCCCGTTTCGAATTACTCACAGTCGAGCTGGTCGCAAAAATATCTACACAAAGAAAGTCACTTCTTTGAATCTGTAATCTCTTTTTTCTTTTTCTTTAATCTAACGAAATAAAATCGCTGAATTTTACTAATTAACACTAATGAAAACTAGTTTGCCAACAAGAAACGTATTTATTAAATATATAGGTATGTTACATTACATTACTTATATCTCAATACATATTTTTTGAATGAATAGTCTTGGGAATAATGTTATATATAAACAGCTTAGCTAAATAATTTCAAAGAAATACCGCCCCTTCAAATAACTTCACATTTAGAGTGGGCTGAAATTTTAATAGGAAGATGGACTCATTGCTTCATGTTGTTAAATGATTTTTCCAATTGTTGGGTTATGTTAGCACAAACATCTCTAATAGCCTCATAAAGTTTTTCGATAGTGTCGTATGCGTCAAAAAGCTGTAGTGTTGAGGTGTGTATAAATAAAATAGTCCATAATTGTAAGATCTACACCTAGCAGAAAAATCCACCTTTCGAGGGTAAAAAAATTCTTCCAAATAAGCAATTGCTTTAACGAGTAGTATAATGCGTGTGTGCTGTAGCATTATATTGCTGAAAATATCTTTCCGTAAGTTCATCGTCACGTTACTATGTTCAAATAAATCACTGGGATATCTTTCAGCAGTTACGGATTGGTTAAAAAATATTAGTTCGATAATTCGTTTTTTTTTTTCGAAATTTCCAGATAAACACCATTTTTTTGTGGATGTAAAGGATTTTCCATAAATTCATGAGAACTGGTTTATTTAATTATCCTGAAAGATGACACCAAGCCTCATCATAAAAAAAGCTTATCGAGGATATCATCATGTTCCAACTGTTCTTAAAACAACTGGCATTACGCTGTTCTTCCAACATCTAAGGACCCTAGTTCGTGACTCCTTGAATTTAATATGGATGTAACTCCAGATATTTTTAGTACAGTGAAATCTATGCTGATTATCTGTCAAACAATCACCGTTTTTCTAGAAGTTCCGTTACCTAGTTTATAGCTATTGATCCAGTTTCACGAAATTTGTCAACACAAGCATGAATTTTTACAAGCGTAAGTGATTACGGGATTACAAGGTAAGAAAACTATAATTCCACATTTTTATAAATATGAAATTAAAATTATAAATAAATACTTTGACGGAAAATAATTATATTTTTCAAATATTAATATTTTAACCTTAAATAACAAGTTAATTTATATCTAATAATGTATTTTAATTAACACAGTTACAAATATAGTTACGAATATGATTAAAAGGTCAATGGAGAAAAGTAGTAGAATATAGGTAATGAACTTTAGTTTTGTACCGATATTTATTAACAGTGAAATTTTTAAACACATTTCAGTGGATGTAGCTTCTGTGACGTAATGTCTCGAAACCTGCCCTCGACGCACACGTTAGCCCACACCCACTATCGAAATTTCCGATGACAATTGGTTCACTCAATATATCCCATTTTCGGTGGGCTCTTCGGGGCGATCTTGTCTCACTCTTTGCCATTCGGAACGTTGCCTTTATTGAATTCTGAACGCGGCCATGCTGAATTAACACTCGCGATTTATTACTGTCTATGAATCGAATCCGGTTGAACTGCGACTGTAAATCTTTTGAGGCTGAAGCTAAACCGGAGGTCGCAAAAATATTCACATGTAGAGCACACCGAGAAAATCTTTATTTATAATACCCTGAGAACTTTTGAGAAGCTTCAGACCGAAACAGACGACGACGTAGATATCGTCTGATGTAGACTTATATATTTCTACCTTGAAGAAGCGAACACATTAGCTTTGAAATAAATTATATCTGCAAGTTAAAGATATCGTAAAGGGAACATGTACGGTTTGTAACACAGCGAAACGTCATTGCGAGTGAACGAATGAATCTGTGAGCGCGCTTAACTATATAAAACGCTAGTTTGCTCTGTGCTCATCGAAAATGACTCGTCGCATTCTATAGTGAATAGACAGTAGTGACGGCGCGTCAGGGGAGGCAGAGGAGGCAGTGCCCTACTATACTTCAATTTTATTTAATAAACTTAAAATTTAATATACATATGTACTACATATAATACTTTAATTACCTTTCATTTTTAAATTCATATAGGTATCGGGTAAAAAGTTAATTTCTAAAAATAAAAATTTTAATAAACATATGTCAAAGGAGTTCCTGTACTATTATTTGCAACATATTTGATTTGATATCGGATTTTACTATATTTTCTTTCCAAAACTTCAACTTAGCCTTTGATTTTATTTTAGTACTTATAGACGGGATGTTGCGACCAGTGTTCCTAGACGGCACGGACAACTGACGCATGCGCAATAGCGGGGGGCGGCAACTAAGCGTGCATTAGCGGAACTCTGCCTGAACTCTCGTGGCGCGCTTAACTTAAGCACGCTGGGTAGCAGAGTTTGTGTTTTTGTTGTATAAGTTTGCTTTGTCAAAAAAAAAACGATAATTATAATATTAATTAGTATATTTTGTCACTTCAATCTAATCAACTGTAAATGAAACATATACCTTAAACACATAAATAGAGCGAATATTAGCTGATGCTATATATATATATTTGTAAATTTTAAGTGTAGTCCTATAAACATAATATTAAATTAAAAAAAAAAAATCAGAGGGGCCGGTAAAGGGTCTTATCGAAACGCCTCCTTTAACCCTTAACTCTAGTGGCATTAAAGGTTATTTAAAAAACTGCATAGCGGAGGCAAACACGCCCACCTCCCACCTCTCGCACGTGACAGCGTAGAAAGCGAGTTATTTGATTCCATTTACCTAACAACCTAACCTACAAAATTTAATATCTTTTATTGCTCTGTATTTTGGAAATTTTTGTTGAAAAGCGCCGTCATTCTTGCCGGGTTTTTTTTTAGTGTTTTTAGTGGTATAGGAGGATAATAATTATGGAAAGTGTTTATTATATTACTTACGTAAGTCATCATTTGAACGTCTTATTTAATTAATTATACAAAATTATAATGGAGGTAATTGGCGAGTGTATCAGTTTGTTTCATAAAAATAACAATACGAGTTGTCATGACACTCAAATAAATATTCAAACCTGCAGTGATACTGTTGAGTATCTTATAAAGTAAAAAAGTTAGTCGCCTGTCTTATGAGGATAAATTATTTGTTAAATATTTGAGAGTACCACTGCCAGATCTAAGTAAAACTTTAATTAATCACTAATCAGGGTAAGCCGGCTCGTAGTTTTGCTAATACGTACAATGATAAATGAAAATGGCTAAGTGGTTCTTCAACTTTAAATAAATTATTGTGTTGGCCGTGTATATTATTTTCAAATCGTGGAGAAGATGCTTGGACAAAGTCTGGATTTGATAAAATTTTAAAATTTTATCTCGTTCAGTTGACACATTCAAAAAGTCAGGAACGTATTAGTTGTGTTAGTAAATTACTAACCAAAAAAAATCTAAATTGATGCAGTCCAGTACGCAAAAATTCGTGTTTTATTTAACTGCATATTTTAATTGTAAAATCATTTGACGGAAACTACATCTTCCCGATGATTTTGCTGAACCAATTAAATATATTAGGTACATTATGTTAGACAAATGTACTTAGTATATTTTATTGACAAAGTAGAGGCCCTTCTCCTAACATTACAGCGGCATATTACTAACGATATTTATCATCACAAAAATTTAGGAAACAAAAGTTTTTACAAAAAATCAGTTTTAATTTTCCCATGAAGATGCCAACTTAGTTGGCGAAACGCGCGTCGAGAAAAGTATACAGTTTTTTGTTTCTACGCCGAAGGTTCCAGTACCCACTCCAGGATATAAAAAATATGTTTGGGTCCCCAAAAAAAAAGTCACGAGCCGCCACTGATAGATAGAGTCCGTGTAAACATGGAGTTTGCTTTTTTATATGAAGCATGTATTTCAATGTTTTTCCAAATTATTATACACGGTGGACCTATATAGACAGATATCTCAAAAACTATGGATATTAAATTCTGAGCATTTGGCGACAAAGTAAAGTCGATACAGTCTATTTAATTGAAATATTTTGAGAAATCTGGGACTTCCGCTTATACAGGATGTATGTACATATCAATTTGCTTATTCTAAACGGAGCATTTTTTACCCTGTACATTCTTGCACTTTTTAATTCTACGACGGATTCTTTCGAAATTTTAGATTCGAGAGAGGTTCGTATTCCAGTATACGTTCTATACGTACACATATGTAGTAGTTTTCAAAATATTTAAAATTGTTTTCGGTCAAAAATGACAACTGGGGAGGAAAATATCCGATGTCAATATTATTTTTGCAACATGTTTTTGTAAATACGTAGTCTATAATTTATTTTAATAAAACTTGCACGTCCGTATCTTAGTTTTAATTCTGAGTACTTGCAAATAAAATCTGAAAATTTAATTAAAAAATTGTACAAAAACCTTTGTTAAAGGGAACGCCCTATTTTTCTCACGGATTTGTATTCAGCTTTCACTATAAGGGTAACATTCTGTTAGACTGTTTATGTCTAAATGAAATCGTTTTCATTTATTTGCAAATGAACTTTTTCGTTAGTTCAAATACGATGTTTTTAACTTGATAATTTAGAAATACCTACCATGCTGCAGTGGTTTTGATATTTGAAAAATAAATTTGATTGTTTTCTAAGGTTATTTTGCATACAACAATCAAAAAAATCGGGGGCTCCCATTTAAAAAATTGGTTTTCTGAATTAAAATTTCAAGTATACAAATACATACAGGGTGTCTACTTTTATTTATGTACAAATACATATTCCTCATTTTTAAAATAATCGATTAAACTTTTTTTTGTTTTAAAGGGCATTAAAAAACTGGTTCTTCTGACCCTATCATAACATTTCAGATGCAGCTTTGTGGTATGCTACGATTTTTTTCGTACCTCCGAAATTCAATATGACCATTTAGCGACTTAAAATGTGAACCCATCGCTTTAATCAAGATCTCACAATTCCCATATGCGAAGTTTAGATAAAAAATATACAAGATGTTTCTTTCTATACGATCTCAAAGTTGAGCAAAATATCGAATTTGAAAGCCTATAGATATGTCTAATACATATCGATATATATCTATAGATCTATGTCTAACTATAGTGTGCCATGGAATAATATCAAGACAGCTTAATGTCATCTGGAATCCCTAAACTTAATTTCCATCTCAATATTTTCTTTGTGTGGGCCAAAAAATATTTAAATATTTTTCCATCACCTTGTTTGTTTTCGTATGGTTCGCGGTTTTGCTTTAGTTTAATTTCAATGTATTTTTTTTACAAATCAAATATTAGCCCATTTTGGGTGTACACCAATCATTTTGGGTGTAAACCAGACATATTCTTCAACTCTGAGATCGTATAGAAAAAAACACCTTGTATATTTATTATTCAAATAGCATATGGAGATTTTAACGAGTCCTGATTAACGCTATGGATTCAGATTTAAAAAAAAATGCTAAATGGTTATGGATTTGTACAAAAAAACACTGTATATATGAGGGTTGTGATTGTCAGTTTTAAATAAACTAATAACAAATATTAAAAAAAAATTGTTTTTAATTTTATTTTTTAATATCCTTTAATTTTTGTTACTATTTAGATGGCGAATTCCTTTTATTATGTTTTATTTGCGCTGTATCCGAATTCTATTGTTGATATTTTTCATTAAGGCAGAACAAGTAAGGTATATGACGTTAAATTTGCTAAAATGTTTTTTTTTCGAAATTCACACTCTCGCTTTGAAGAACCAAAATTGAATTTCTCTGCGTACACCCTCGTAGAGTTTCCATTTTACTATTCAAAATATATTTTGAACCAACTTAATTTGGCAAATTAAATATCATTTTAATAGCATGTCAGAGTAAACAATTTACGTCAAGAACCATAATCCTATAACGTAATCCAGCACGATGGGCAGATAATTTCTCCAAAAAGAAACTGATTTCCTTCACTTCAGACGTCGATATTCTATATATTTTATGTTTCAAAATTTGTGTGATTAAAACCAAATTATATGAGTTAACCGTTGTGCGAAACGATGAAAAATTCACTCCTGCAATTTCAATAGGCAGCAATTTTAAATTACACCATGACTTCGAATAATAGGTATAATTTAATTTAAAATGAATATTGGATTTTAAATTAAATTTATGATTGAGAAATAATAACAGTAATCAACGCTTGAATTTAATTATGCTGTTGCTATTTGATTTTGAGTCACGACGGTATTCTGTGGACATCACTTAAGTATCAACCTGGGGAAGAAATCATGTATACATGAAGTAGAATTAATATCTACAATATGCAATAATAAAAAATAAGCAGGTTCATTAATCATTAGTCAAACACACGACTTGAAGATCTAAAATATATATTTATATATATTTCGTGTATAAAAAATGCATTATCTAAGACCATCTTTGCTCATTGTAAGCATCATTTTATACGATATCAAAATCGAAAATAAATATCGATTTATATAAGATGTCAAAATTCCTGAAAAAAATGCAAATTTAATTCATTTTTTACAAAAGATTCGTCATCAGCGACCCCAAAAATTTAAAAAAATGCACTAAATATCAACTTTTTCAGGAATTATTACGAACTACATTTTTCAGGAAATTTGACAGCTTATTGAGAGCTGTCATTAAGTCAAATTTCGATTTTGACATAAGATTTGCGATGAGCGACCCCGAAAACCCTAAAAAATGGAATATAATATTTTGTTGAAAATTGCACCCCTCGTGGGCATGAGGGGTGGGTTGTGAAGAAAAAAATGACACGTGGTTTTTCGGGGCGTAATACGAATGAAGGGTTTTTGTCATAGGGCACTTATGACAGAAAAACTTTTCACAAAGTTTCAACTATTCAAGTTACATATTAAGCCTGTTTTACGATCGTTAATATGAGGTTTGAATATGTTTCTTGTCATGATTGAAATTTAAGTGCATACGAAATTTATAAGGCACTAGAAACAATCCAGAGGCTTACCTTGCATCGTTGTCTTTCGCGGAGGTCAATCTGGAAAAAAAACTTATGTTAATACAATATTCGTGCCTTAGTTTTTTTCAGTTTTCAGAAGAAACACAACAAAAGGCCCTACAAATATATTAGATACAAATCCTTAGTAATAAATCCTTGACCTAACCTAACCTGACCTAACCTAACTGCTTGTACCATATCCAGTCAATCCCAAAGGACCGAAGGTGTGTGTGTGTGTTGAGTGATTAAAAGTGACTGACAGAACATTGGCTCTTGTGGTTAGGTTAGGTTAAGTCAAAATTCAAAGTCGTCTCCTAAACTTGAGAGTGGTGTCGATCCATAACCCTTCATCTCTTCCCAAAAAGGTACCAATCGACCCTCTAGCTCGCAATTCCTCTTCGGAAGTTTTACCCTTTTCTCAACGCGCGTTTCGCCAACTAAGTTGGCATCTTCAGGAGAAGATCAAAACTGAAGATGTAAATTGTACTTATAATTTAGTTAAGACTCAAAGAGTAATGACTTAAGACAAAAGTCTTAAGACTTAAAACTAAAGTTTATTAAGTTATTAAACAAAGTACATACATATACATGTAATTTAAGTTTAAATTAGGCTCTCAATAAATATCCCAATCGTACTTTTGATATTTGGCTCTTTTACCTAATGAGTTTGCCGACTGGCAGAATGCATCGGCTATCTAATGCACGTCTGTGTGACAGTACGTTGTACTTTATTATTTATAGATATTATCAATGTTGCATTCATATTTATTTTTACAAACGACAACAAAAAGCTTATTCAAATAGTCTTGAGGATGCAAATAAATTTTGCGAAACGTCGACTAAATTAAAATTAGTTTTTTTTTGGAAACATTTGACCTCATCCCACTAGTTAACTATAGTTATATGGTAATAGGTCACTAATCCTACATTACAAGTAAATACTACTGTTGTTTGTTGAATAAAAAAGCAAATCTAACCTCAAATATGATCTTCGTCCACCCTATCCCATACTCTCATAACTCAGAGACATTCACTGCTATTAAATTTAAAACATGTATTAAAACTAACACATAAGATCACAATTTAAATAAATACATTCGTTAATTTACAACAACCACAGTGTTCACGAACTACATATAAACACCACTAGTAATTGTTGGATGCGTCACACTTCACAAGGCAAGTTGTTTCCACAGTCAACTTCTTGTGCTGGTGCTTACGTTTACATACGCTTCTTTATTGATTTTTTATGCCTATCAAGGTCAATGATAACTGATAACAGTAACTGTTTTCATTTTCATACGTACATACATATTGTATACAGTGTGGAACAGCCAAATGGAATAAATTCAGTATCTCCATTATTATGCATTTTTTTAGAAAACCCTGAGACACGTCAATTTATAATTCTAAAATGACATATTACGACGTAAAAATGTCATCCCTAAATTCAACCCTCTTCAGGTGACAGCTACAACCCTTAAATTTTCAAACTGGAACTAGGGACTTGTGATACTTTATTTGAAATGCCTTTTCATTCTCTATTCAAAACTGCTATGGTTTTAAATTTTATTGCAGAAATTAACAAGAAAAAAAGTTTCTCCAACGTAAGAAATTCGTTACGTTAAAATAAAAAACATATCATTATTAATACAGCAGATGTTCAAAATGCATGCCTGCAGCATCTTGGCAGCATCCTAGACGTAAATACAAATGTCTTCTAACGTTAGTTAACATCTGCGGGGTAATCGACCTAATTGAAAGTGTTATTCTTCTTCTTAAGTCAGCTAAATCGTCGGGTTTGGTTTTGTAGACCATACTTTTTACATATGTCCATAGGAAAAAGTCTAACGGCGTGAGATCAGCTGATCATGCAGGCCATTCTACAGAACAACGTCTCCCTATCCAGCGGATTGGAAAGATTGTGTGGAGATATTGCCGGACATTGACTTCGTAATGTGCTGGCGCACCATCCTGCTGGAACCATATTGCATTACCTGGAAGTTCTGGGTTTTCTTCAGCTAGTATATTAAAAAACTTGTCATTCTGGCGGTCGTAGTTTAAAATAATGTCGATTTACGGGTAAAAAATGAGATGAAAAAGTATAGGGTAGACCGGGGCACGTTTACGCGGATTTTTTTTGAATGAATTTTCTAATTTTTATGTTTTAACTTAGGAAATTTTAGACATTGTGGTTTTATAAAGCAGTTAATAAAGTCAAAATGTGTATATTCAGTTGTTGTCCTATTGAACCGAAAAACAATTAGGTCAAGGTTCCCGGGGCAAGTTTACAAAGTGGGGCACGTTTAGCGTAATAAATGAACCAAGGAGTAAGTGAAATAAATATTTAATCAAACATCTAACATCTAACCACAAACTTTAAACAGACGTTACTTGGTTTTGAACAAATGTCTACCATCCGTAATAAGAAAAAATTACAGCTGTTATAAAATTAAAGCTGACAGGCAGAAGACTAGAACTAAAGAGAGGACTGTTACATAAACATTATTGCCAAACTAAGCCTGAAGGAACCAGCGCCCCCAACACAAATTTAAAAAGAAACCTCTCATAAGAGTCCGCCCTGTGTCAGTGCGGAGCACGGTGGCCCGGTCTACCCTACCACCTTAAAAAAAATAGAGCTCTGGCGGGTCACTCGGTCTGCCGACCTGATGTCTTGCCAAATTACGCGAACGCTAAAGGCGAGATTTCCGCATGGAAAGTTAAACGGTCGCTGCTTATATTCTTCGGATTAATTATATCGCATTTCTCCGGGGGCCTTTTTCCCGACCGGAAGCATGGGAGACCCGTGCAAATGTAGCGAGAAGCCACTTAACAAAAGTTGATGATGCAGAAGTTACGTCTGTTTTCCGAGAATACGTCAAGAGCGAACGTTTCGCCTTCTTTACGCGTCTCGTCTTGGGAAATCGCCAATCAGGATGTCGGCGATAAAAGTTTACGACCAATCAACGACGTGTGATTAATAAAATAATGCGATATCTTATTGGGTTTATCAGTCGGTTCCAAAGCTCAAGACGGTTCGTATTTTCTTCCAATTTTTATAGATATTAGACGTGAAAATTCAGAAAAAGCATAAAAATGTATTTAGTATTATATAGAAATGCTTTAATATCTGTTAATTTTCTCGTTCTGATTCATAGTCATGCTAAATGTTCGAAACCTTTAAGGTATTAATACACAGTTAGACGGAAAAAAAGAGACACATTAAATTGTAGAAGGTTGAACGCATCATAAAAAATCTTTTTTATGGTGAACGATTTTAAATAAGTTAAAGCCTCAAAGTTTTAAAAACAGTACCAACAATTTCTGAATACGCATGTAGAATTGTATGCACACTTGACTACCAAAAAAATGTAGTATTTCAATGATTAAATAATAAAATGATTAATTTTATCATTAAGAACTCTTCAATGTTTCGAAATGGAATGTTTTTTTAACTTATTTAATCATATGGAGCCATAAACTCATCTGAAATGACTAGATTTAATAGTTCTTGGTTAAAAAGCAGTTTTCAATATTTGTAAGTACAGTTGTTACGAGGTTGTGGCAGCCTTATGTAATTGTCAAGTAAAAATTATTTTTAATACATTTCAGACAAAAAACTCAAGTAAGGAAATAACAGAAACTACTGAAACTGATCCAATATGATTTTTTCTTTGTAATGGAAATATTGATTGTTTTATAGATTATATCCACTACAATCATATATTATTTTAATGCAGTTTTAACAAAAAATTGAGGTATGACAAAAATGATAATAATTTATTAAATTCATGTACATAAATTTTTGCGATGGCACGATACAGAAGCAATTAATAATTGAAAGGTATCCGGTTCAAACATGCTAAGTGCCAAATAAAATTGTGTACCATCAGTTATGTCCCTTAAAGAAGTGCCAATCTTATCTTGCATAGTTATAAAACTGTATCAAAGATGGCGAGAGAATCATATCACATGTCTAGTTTCGGTAAAAATAAACTGAGTGCTACCGACACTTCGTTATAGGTTATAGGCTAATGTTAATGCGAAAAGAAGAACATAAAGGGTATTACCAAAACTTTTTTTATCAAAAATAATTTTAAGATCTCTTTTTAACATCTTAGTTTTCACGAGTCTGTAAAATCTTTGTTAAGTTTACTTTTTTGTATTTGTTCCTTACTTTGATATTCAATAAATATAATTTTTTTCAGTTTTACTTCTTAGCGTTTTATTAACTCGTATAATTTTTTTTTACTCAACCAGTATTTATCCTTTTCTATATGTCACTTGACATGTTTCTTAAACCAATTACTTTCATTATTTTTTTTCTGTGAAAATTTAAATTGAATTACTTTCAAAAAATAATTAAACTGATGTTTTATTATGTTCTAATAGAAGGTCATAGTCAAATTAGTTTATAAACAATCCTTTGGAAAATAACTGGTGAAAATTTCGTTTTTTTGATGACATCTCAGTTTTGCGATTTTGGCATGGCTCACTTTACATGTTTAAACAGGATACCCTTCAATTATTATTGCTTAAAAAAATAACGGATACTTATGTGACAACTCGTAGGTACACAGCCGTACGCCCCATCTAGGCCTTAATGCAAACTGCCTATAAACGCTGATTTATGCGAAAACTTTGAGATATTTGCATTAAGATTTAAATTTTCGCAACAGTAATAACGCAAACTGAATACTAAATCGATGGCATCGCGGTCGTCGGATATCCCGAATGCAATAAAGCTGCTGATAGAACCCACTAAATGCTCGGTCAAGTAATGATTTGTCATCACATCACTCATCATGTACTAAGGAGATATTTATCGGACATTAAGCATATATATATTTCTATTAGGTGTACATATCTGTTTATGGTGCTACCTACATATGTACGTTATGGCGGCACTTCACTTGGCGTAGCGTATTCGTATATTTGTTGTATTTGCCCAAAAACGGCGATGTGTAGAGAAGCTATTCTCTATATTTGCTTTATTTGTACAAATAACGCAAATAGCCCTAACAATAAATACGCGTTTCCGTCCACTTGTCGGTTTTCAAGCACACATCAAAGAAGTCAAACAAGGCGAATATTTGCAGTAACCGTCCACACTTGGTTCCACCAGCGCCGTGTTTGTCATGGTATTTTAGTAACTTTGTACTTATGTAGATTTAACATGTATTGGTAATAAGAAGCATTCAGATAATAAGCTGCTGTCGCTGTCAACACGTCCGTCACTGTATTCACTGGTTCTGAATATTCAAACATATTTGGCATATTTGAATATTTTTATATATGTGTGGATGGCATGTTTGGAATATTTGCGAATACATCAAATATTTGGACAAATACAGCGATACTGAAACACAAATACGCTACACCAAGTGAAGTGCCATCATTACAAAATGAAGACAAATTGATAAAAGAACTTCTCTCTTAGATAGACGCGACCCAAATAGGTGTGTGAAGGATAGACCAACTACGAGCGAGGTGAGGGAGGTGGGGGGAGGGCCAGCAGGCCGGCAGCTGTGTTTTACAGTATTGGTTTACGAGTTTATAGCACCTCCGTTGTAGGTAAATTCACCTCATTTTGGCATCGCAACATTTAATATCCACCTATCATACATATTTATGTAGTACCGTAACGTCTACTGTATAGAAGTGTGAACAGATATAAGTCTGTATCATACACTAGTCCACTACTCGGTTATTCTTATGAATCTACTACATACAGGGTTTGTCCGGAAAGTAATGTCAGTGAGCTGTGAAAAATGGTTTTTATTGGTTCTATGTGTACAAATCTTTAGAAACTTTCAAAATACATTCCTCCTGCGTCCACACATCGGTTCCAGCGGGTCTTCCACGCATCAAAAGCCGCACGGTAGTCGTTTTCCGGAATCGCCTTTAAAGCGTCGGTGCAAGCCTTCTGAATGTTTTTCACCGACCCAAAATGCTGTCCTTTCATTGGGGTTTTGAGGCGCGGAAACAAAAAAGTCTGGGGGGGGGGCACATCGGGGCTGTAGGGTGGCTGGGGAACAACGGTGATGCCTGCCTTGACGAGGTAATCGGCCACGAGGAAGCAGGTGTGCGAAGGCGCATTGTCGTGGTGAAGCTTCCAGGATTTTGAGATGTCTGGGCGGACGCGATTCACCCTGCGTTTCAGCCGCTTCAGCACCTCGACGTAAAACTTTCCGGTTACGGTTGTCCCCTGCGGAACGAACTCATGATGGACCAATCCCCGGCAATCAAAAAAGACAATCAGCATTGTCTTGATCTTTGACCTGGACATCCTGGCCTTCTTGGGGCGAGGGGAGTTCGACGTGTGCCATTCCGCACTTTGCCTCTTCGTCTCCGGATCGTATTCAAAGACCCAACTTTCGTCTCCGGTAATGACGTCATCAAGGAAAACGGGGTTGTCTTCGCAGGTGTCCAAAAGTTCTTGGCAGATTTCGACGCGCCTCGCTTTTTGATCGTCCGTTAGCACTTTTGGCACGAGCTTCGCGCACACCTTCCTCATTCCTAAAGACTCCGACACAATTTCGTGAACAATGGTTTTCGTAATGTCTAATGTTCCGGAAATTAAACGGACACTTAGACGACGGTCAGTGTTCAACAAGTCACGCACACGTTTCACATCGTCGTCGGAACTGGAGGTTGATGGCCGTCCAGCGCGGTTCTCGTCGTTGACATCTTCCCGACCTTCTGCGAAGGCCTTGTGCCAACGGAAAATTTGCCTGTCCGAAAGACAATCGACGCCGAAAGCCTTCTTCAACATTGGAATGGTTTCCGCAGCACTCTTCTCCAGTTTCACACAAAACTTGATCGTCATCCGTTGCTCAAGCGAACGTTGCATTTTTTCTTGCACCGGGTCACTGTAACGACTCTCAAAGAACGAGTGATGCGACCGCTACAACGACCGGTAGCCAACTGATGCTTGTTGGATCTTGTTGTCAGATCCCCCCCACCAAAATCCCAGCACGTAAAGCGCGGGCTGGCGCGTACAGTCTCGAGAAAAAAATCACTGACATACTTTCCGGACAAACCCTGTATTTATATTGCTATATTTTAAAAAAAATGAAAACTGTGGTAAAATACAATCAAATCATTTGCCATTCATTTATTTTTATATTGTTACAGTTTACTTAATTTTCATTGTATTTGGAGTGAAGTGGGGTGTCCATTTTTACTAAAAAAAATGAATAATTCAATTACAAAAAAGCATCATATGGTTGCTCGTACCGTATTTATAAACACCCTGTATATTAGATTTAATAATAATAATAATAAAGTAAATTTAACCCTATTTCACCTCGTTTCCATATTTTTAACTCAAATATGTTGTTTAGGAACCATATTTTCAGCTTCTCAGAAACTGTATATTCGTGTCTCTTTTCTAGCATTAAAAACTAAAGTATTAGCGCTAAAAATATACAGGGTGTCCCATTAGAAGAAAATTAAGTTACGTTAATAATCTTCACACTTGATAGCTTGTAAAATTTTACAAAAAAAACTGTATACGTTGATTGTTTGCAGAATTTTATAGATCAAAAAACAACATTTCTACAAGCATTTAAAAGGGGACAAAATAAAATTAACACAATGTATAGGGTCTGGCAGGGAGGCACGGAATTTTTTAAGACAGTCACACTCTTATTCTTCAACAAAATTCAAATTTTATTTTTTTAATACATAGCTGAAATGATGCTATTAAACGATGCATAGTGGAAAATAAGAAAAAATAACCAGGTGCGAAAAATTACGACAGTTAGGTGGTGCCCGTTTTTGTCTAGGCACTCCTGTAGACGGTGCGAAAAATTGTCCATACTCCTTTGAAGCATTTCACGTGGAACCCTTTGAATTTCTCGGGTGATTGTTTCTGAGAGGGCTTCAAGTGTACACGGTTTGTTTATGTATACTCGAGATTTAAGGTAGTCCCATTAAAAATAATCACAAGGTGACAAGTAAGGGGACCTAGGAGACCACTCCAGATCTCCACGCACTGAAATCAAAAGTCCTGGAAATGTTCCCTTAAAAAGCCATTGCTGCTCTGGATGTATGGCAAGTTGCTCCATCTTGTTGAAACCATACACTACTGAGGTTAATGCGTCGTCTTCTCAATTGCGGCAGAAAAAAATCATGTAACATCGCTAATTAGCGATCTGCGTTTACAGTAGGGGAGAGAGAGGTACATTGATATACGAGGCGCATTGATACGCATTTAAAATTTCGCGGCAGAAGAAGTCCATTTGTTTCAACCTATTACCTCAAAGATGGCACTGGTGTGGGCTACTTGTCATATAAAAATTTAGTAACACAAAAACGAGTGAGAGTAAAGTTACATGTGTTTAGTTTATTTAGGCGCGAGAAAGTAATTTTAATGCCTTTTTACATGTGTGTGTTTTTATCAACGTGGTAGCAATATAGAGCTGCTTGTGTCACCATTCCTAAACGTAAGTATTATTTAAACATTGTTTTCAACCAAGTGTATGCACTGTAAGGTTAAATATGTGATTATTTCTGTCAGAGTGCATTTGGGGTACATTGATACATATGTACGAGAGGTACATTGATGCAGTATATCAATGTGCCTCTACAGTCTGTCCCTCTGTACCTCTGCAATTTACAAATGTACTATTTTATTCGTATAAGCAAGATTCACTAAGTTATACGAGGACATGTTACTTGTTTCAGGTTAGTGAAAATGGTACGTACTTATCACAAATACCATTCATTGACGAAGGAGCTATAAAGACTGCAATAACCGATGTTATTAAAAATCACAAATCAATTAGAGTTTCAGCTGCTGATCATGGTTTAAAACCCTCTACACTTCAACATAGAATCGAAAAGTATAGAAAAAATCATAAAAATGAGAATCCAGAGGTTTCAGATGAATCTGGGCATGAAGAAGAAGCTGCGGGCGGAAACCAAATCAGAATATATCACTCTAAATATACAAGTTATACAAACAACTAGGCAGAGGCGAGAAAGTCTCGTATTTAAACACCAGAGAAAGCACGATTAGAGGACATCGCTGAGAAAAGAAATATGAAAAAATTTAGCAAGTGCCCAAGAAGGTGAAATTTAATATTAAAGAAACGGTCCGAAATGTTCCAAGTTCATCCGAAAGTGACAGTGAAGTGGAAATGAGCTTATCTGATTCAATTAACGATGTCAGTGATGAAGAACTACCATTGTTGTGTGATTATATGAATTAAATGTAAGCGATTTTGTCGTCAAGTTTTTAACAAGGAAAACAGCCGTACACTTTGTTGGACAAATTGTCACGATTTATAATGACCATGAAATAGAGGTCAATTTTTTTACGGAAAAGAAAAAACTGGCATAAGACTTTTTGTTTTTCCTAACGTTGAGGACATCATTTTAGTGCTTCGAGGAGATGTCGTATTCAAACTGCCCAAATCCATTGCTGCTGGTGGTACACTTCGCCAAAATAGATCTTTTTTATTTTCCAACAGTTCCTAATCTTATAATTCAGTAAATGTTGTACTACAATATTACTTTTTTCTCTAGTGTATTGTATGTGTATCAATGTTCGCCAGCACTGTATCAATTTACCCCACCAGAGAGGTAGTTTGATGCAAATGTAGACATTAAAAAAAGTTGTAAAAAACTCCAAACTTGTTTTTATTTTTCCTTTAAATAGACTATCATATGAAAGACAAATACATAGCTTGTAAGCACCAAATAAGAAGATGGCGACAAGTATTTTATGTTGGACAATGTCATAATCACGACAAAAATTGTATCATTGTGCCTCCCTCTCCCCTAACTGCGCGCCTGTTTTCACGAAAAAGTAAGGGCCAATAATAAAGTTTCGGTTAATGAATTCGACACCGTCACTGTATTTGAATCACAGAACGGCCTGTTTCAGTGAGGGTATTGTAAACAAACACGCGATGGGCGTGGGATGGGATGTAGTCCACGACTCTATGGTAACTGAAACCACATCTGACAATGAGTAGATACTATCTATTCGGAAAACATTAAGTTCACCCCACCTCACATGATACCAAAAATTCCATACCTTCCTGCCGGATCCTGTACATAATACTAGTAGATATCTAAACCATTTATTGAAATTCATGTAAAGAATATCAGACCTATGATAAATGTCTGACTTGAATTTTGTAGAGGTGTTTAAGTTGTATGATATTAATTTTTAATTTAGTAGAGACCAGCAATGCTAAAAATTATATCAAATCAATTGCATGGCTTCTTTCTTTAACCCATTAACGCCCACAGGACAGAATTTCGACATTGAAGTTCGAGTTGATGCCATTCAATGAATTTGAGAAAAACAAAATTCCAAACTACCTTTTCCTATGTTTTTGAGGGCGCTCTTTCAAGTGGTGATGGTTAAGAAATTCCTAAAAATATTTAACCGTGGAAAAATTAAAATGAATACAAAATAATATTATTTTTCGCTTGCATTTTTTTTAATAACGATTTTTTTTCTCGAAAACGATAGACTTTATCATACATTTTCTAAGAACAAACATATTTTAGAATTGGTCAAAGAATACTCTCAATTTTTTTTCAGAATGTTCCGAAACGATTTTCGATTTTTTGAAAAACGTCATCAAAAAAATCTGAAAAAAATTGATAATATTCTTTGACCAATTCTAAGACATTTTTGTTCTTAGAAATTTTTTTTATAAAGCCTATAGTTTTAGAAGAAAAATTTGGAAGTTTTGTTTCGTAAAGCATACATATTTTTTTCTTGTAGGGTTTATCAATTTGAGAGTATTCTTTGACCAATTCTAAAACATTTTTGGACTTTTTCCATGGTTAAATATTTTTTAAGAATTTTGTAACCATTTGGAAGAGCACCTTCAAAAACATAGGAAAAGGTAGTTTGGAACTTAGTTTTTCTCAAATTCATTGAACAGCATTGAACTTCAAAGTCGAAATTCTGTCCTGTGGGCGTTAATGGGTTAAGGGGGTATTCTAGTCTACAAATTTGAAAAAATCGAATTTTTTTTTGTTTCATATTTCCAAAGTTTAGACATTCAAGAATATGCCCTTAAAAGTATTTTTCAAAATTTCAATTATTTTATGAGTTACAGCCATTTTTGTGACGCGGCATCGGTTCGACCGGAACAAATGAACAATAGACGGTAGACGGTACCCGAGTACTTACGAAACACGAAACGTATTTAGTCGGAATCTTTTCGTCTTAGTATTTATTCCAAATTAGTTTTGAGCCAGCCTTCAAGCAACGTGGACGTGCTAACTGAGTAAAATTGCCGGAAACTTGTCTCAAATCTTTAAACGCGTTTTTCTCAAAACTACTTTTTTCGAGTTGGCGTGCACGATATCTCAAGTTCTAATGAACCGATTTATTTGAAATTTTGTGTGAATGTTCTTTATACATTCCTCTATCGCCTCAAGCACGCTCAGTTCAAAATATTACTTATAATTTTACTATTTTTTAAAAAATCGGAATTGTTAAAAAAACATGCAAAACATTTTTTTTTTCAACGGCCGCCATTTTATGAAAAAAAATTTTTTTTGACTTTTCCAAGGTTCGGGCTATAGGGGCATCTATACTAATTAAGAATCCGTTCGGCTTTTTTGTTTCAGTTGCACGCCAGGACACCCTTTTTTTTGGACCTCCCACTTTGCCAGCTCATAACTTTGTCAATTTTGAGTCTTTTTTTTCAGTTAATTTTTTATGTTATTTTAAAATATCAATAAACAAATGATAAAAAAATGGATACTAAAAATATTTTTTGTTTCGTTTGTACAGAGCTTCAAAAACCGCCCGAAATTCATGCCTCTAGACTAGAATACCCCCTTAAGCACTTCTTTGGTTTTAAAATACAAATTCGAGGTAAATATTTGTGATAGTCAGCTGCTCTTTTTCCTATATGTATAATATTTATGTTCAATATCAACCAAATGATTTTAAGTGTGAGAATAGAAAAAAAAAACAATCAATTTAACGACGTGTGTGTTAACAAGGTTAACAAGTACCTATGTATATTCAATACTATGAGTATACTTCGTCTTTAACAGTAATACGTCTTTTTCATATTTTATAGAAATCGTTGGAGGAATAGAGCTACGACGTTTAGGATAACAAAGAGTTTCGAGTTATTCGCAGGTCATCAACACCGTCTAGCCCGCACAAACTTCTCTTCTCATACAACCTGTAGAATTCTGCATGCAATGCAATAATATTAGATTCAAGGTTAAAATAGTAACCACAGCAAGGGCGTCCACAAGGGGGTCAGAGGGAGCGTGTTTTGAAGCGATAATGGCTGAAAAAAAGTTAAAAATTTGCGAATTTAAGGATATTTGGAAAATTTGGTATAACTTTAGATATATTGGATGAACGAAGGATATCGTTGGTAATTTTTTAACCTCAAAGTGTCCCCCAAAAAACCCTCAAAGTTGCAAAGCGCTACGATTTTTTTTTCTTAGTGTACAACAACCATTTTTCTCCGAGTTATCCCTTGTTGAAAATCACCCAAAAAATTTGGTTTTTTTTTAATATCCTTTAATTTTTGTTACTAGTATATAAATATAAATGTATTAAGTACCTTAAGTTATATTAACAGCAAATAAAAATCCATTTTATGGCTATAGTGCAATATCACAAGTAACTTGCCCCCCCCTGAAAAAAAATCCTGCGGGCACTCATGAATACTAGCACACGTCTTCGTTCCAGTTCCAGTTCGTTTACTCATTATAGCAAATATACATGGCCAAAATTTTAAATTTTCTCGCCAATAAATCATACTGATATTTATTATTTTATTACTGAGGTGAAAAAGATATATTTGACATTCGAATTTGATTACACAACAGACAATTAATTGCAGAATAAATTAAATTACAATTATAGAATTATATTACATAATATGTAAGTTTAAAAATACATAAAATAATGAATTAAATAATTACATGACTGGGTCATTTATTAAGTAAGTAAAGACGCTAATGACTGGTGTGTTAATATGGTTTATAACGAGCCATCCAAAAAAAGTGATCAAAGTTGGCCGAGCAATAAAAAAGTATTTCTATTATTAATCTTAAATTATAACCTAAAACTTCTCTAATCTATGGTTTATAACCTCATTTAATTATCAAGGCTATCACATTTTGTGACGGGTACTTTTACCGGGCATACAAAAACAGAAACAAAAAACTTCATCTCAAAAAGAAACTATATTTTCGAAAAAAATAGGACACAATTTAAAGAAAATGACGACCGCCCATATTTAAACACATTTGAGCTCTTATTTTAACTGTGTCAATTGCTGTGTTTCTTTTACCTGAAATATCAATTTATATCAGTTTATTTCATTTCAATTCAAAAATGGGTGTTTATTTATGCCATCTCATTTGAGGATATCAGTTCCTACTGATATTAAAAATACCATGATCAGTTTCTCATTTCACTTAAGACTGTGATAAAAGTGAGGTTACAGTTGTTATGTTTCTAAAAAAAGTTACAAAACGTGGTTTTCCAAATATCTGAGAGTCCATAGCAGTATAATTTGAGCTCCACAATAGATATCTACAATTTTTTTTCAATGTTAGCTGTCTTATGTACGATTTTATCAGAAGAAAGATCATTCTCTAGTTATTAGTTTTATGTGAAAATATACCATATATCTTCACAAAGATTGGCTTTGCATTTTTTCTCTTCTAATTTGTAATTTTCTATATAATCTGTCACTAAAATAAAAAAATCACCCTAACTTCATTTTTAGGTGTTTTAGTTTTCATTTCATTTCAGTTTATTTCACTTCACCAAACTCAAATTGAAATGAAACGTTCGGTAACACAAACACAGCAAATAACGTGCTGCAGTATCCACGGTGTGCCATTAATTTCTTCAATTTCATTGACAATGCGTTGCTGAAGCTCTTCCATGTCGCCAAGAGGGTTTCAAAAATTGAATTTTTTAGATACGGTCAGAGAAAAAATCACAGTGGGTCAAATCGCAAGATCTAGGGGGGAATATTGTCTGCGTGTTCAAACTAATTATACGATCTTCGAAAAATTCGCCTATACAATTAATTGTTTAATATCCTAGTAATATGCGGACAAGCTCCATCTTGTTGAATATAACCTTCGTGCAGTTCGTCGCCATACAAAATTTTTACAAAAACATTCGTACCTCTCCGCATTCAACGTTCCGTTAAAAAAATAGGTCCAACAATTCTCCTTCTGCTCACAGCGGCCCAAACTCCAATTTTTTTGTAAGTGTAGTGGAGTTTCAACATAAAAGTGAGGATAGCCTGCACTCAAGTCTCATATTCTGAAAGTTAACGTAGCCCGAAAGATGGAATCAAGCCTCATCAGTAAATTCATCATTATTGTTAAAATGGTTGATAAATCATTGTCAGAAGTGGAGCCTTGGAGGTTTGTCCGCTCTGAGAATTTCTTGTGTGGATTGCAGACGATATAGATGGAGCTCCAAATCATCTTTCAAAATTCGTTGACATGTTGTACATATAAGGCAAATTCACTTGTTGACTCAGATGGGTAATTGATGTTCTTAGATTGGCCATTATCACTTGCTTAAGGGAGACTTCCAGTTTGAAAATTTGAAAAAATCTTAAATCTTAAAAAAAAATTTTTTATTTTGCATATTTCTAGTCTAGACATAAGTATAAATCACCGTGTAAAGGGATTTTCCGAAATTCGACCATCTTCGGTACGAAAAATCCTTTGGAATGCGGCGTGGTCAGCCACGTGCATTCCCGGGATGAGAGCAGAGTGAAGCGCGCGGAGAGTAAAGCGGCCTACTCACTATTCTTTGATGCGTCCATTCGTCGCAATGATTCACGAATTATTGCCTAGTGGGTATGATGTGATGCGCCGATGCGATTCGTTGTGCGGCGCTTCGCTCTGTTGTCGGTTTTTTGGACGAGTCATCAAAGAAAAAGTGAACGAAGTGACGAAGTGACCGAAGTCGACGAATTGGTCTCAGATCACATTCGTGATTCATTCGTTGATTAAAGCAGAGCGTCGTGCGTGTTTTGTCGAAATGGAATGGAATGATGATATTGTTTTCTCATTTGTGAAAAAAATACAATCGCATCCGTGTTTTGGAATCCAAGTGATAAAAAAAACAAACAAAAAATCGAAATAAGGTGCATGATGCTTTCAAAAGCATTGCTGAAGAAATGGGAAGTCGGCGAATTAAAAAAAGAAAAAAATAAACTCTCTTTAAAACTTATCGGGGCTATCATTTCAGCACTGATTGAAGCTTCGTGGTCGCAGTTCGCACAATGGACGAATTTCCATGCACCATCGAAGCGAAGTGAAGCAACGCATAATGAATAGGATATAATGCGTCGGTTTATCGATGCGCGTTTTAAACGAAGTGAACCGACGAATCACATCAACAAATCGCATCAACGCATAGTGAGTAGCCGTCTTAAGGTGAGCGACGCGACGCGGCAAAGCAGGCGAGAATCGACCAACGGGAAAGGCGAGTGGAACACAATGAACAGCAACAGGAAGCGGAGGGTTGTCTCTAAGGACCGGGCATAGCCGATTAATGGTAACTATAATTACTTCACAATACGCATATTGCAAAACTTCAAACGCGTTTTTCTCAAAAACACGTTTTTAAAATCGGCCCACATCGTATAGACGACTGTATTGGACCGATCGACTTGAAATTTTGCATAGATCTTCTTAAAGCATTTATACAGGTAATGACGTTTGAGTTTTTGAATAACTTAAAAAATTATATTTTATATCACAGTTTTTGTACGAAAAAAACCCGAAAAAAATAGTTTTTTTTTTCAAATTGGCGCCATTTTTGTATTTTTTGAAGTAATCAACAGACTCATACGTCATTACCTGCAGTAGAGGTCCCTTTTTAATAAACTGTATCAAATTTTTGTTTCAGACCAACGGGGTGAAATCTGTGACGTGGGCCGTTTGTCTCTTTCTGTTCGCAGGCGCTTTTTCTCGAAGCTTTGGCGACCGCCATGTTGTTATTTTTTTTTACGAAAAAATAATTTTTTTTGTTGTAAATAAAGATTGAATAACAATTACCAGAAAACCGCAGTTGTCTATGTTTGTTCATTTCCTCAAAAAAAATATAAAACGTGAGCACCTAAAAAATGGTGCTCCAAACTAGAAGTCTCCCTTAACCATTTCAGCGTTTTCTTCTGTCCTTACTTTGGATGTGCCACTCCCTTGTTTGCGATGGACGCTTCCAGTTTGCCGGTACAAATGTAGAAAACGTTTTACTGATTTTAGTCAAAATGAATAACTGCGCCTGGAAAAAATTCCCCAAAGTCCTCATATGCAGCTCTAATTGAATATAACCAGTTTCCATTGATTCTACTGCCATCCCTAAAATAAATTTCAAGCGAAACACGCCTCTGTTCTTCATTAAATATAAATTCCATTATTTATTTTACAATTATCACAGCCACTGTCAAAAGTTTGACGGTGACAATAAAGTTTCATTCGAGTTTCGACATGACCGCTATTTCTATCTCTCTCGTTCATAGACTTGACACATTAAAATTTAATAACTCTACTACTTCTCTGCTGCTTTATCTAAAATACAGATCGAATTAACGTCATTACATTTTTTTTTTAACATCCCTAACATTATTGTGTATAGTTTTTCATTAAAAAAAATATAAAATAAATAATACACATTTCCCATTACAGAGTACAACGTAATAGCAGAAATTTGTTGACCCAAATGAAAACGATTAAATCGACCTGCATATAGCCAAAGTTGCTTCGTCAGCCGCTAGAGGGCCTCAAATTTCCGGAAAAATTTTAGTTTTTCTTTAATAACTGTAAAACGCGGCTATAGAATTTGACCATTTTTTGGATACGGCTTTCGGCCTACAATTGATGTTGTATGTATGTTGTATGGCGTTAACTATACAGAGCACTTTCGAAAATATAGGTGGTGAATTAATTTCGTTAGAGAAATATTCAAAGCAGTAAAGAAACAACATTTGGCACTATCTTGTACTCTTGCAATGCCCTGTATGTAGACGGCTTAAGCAATTTCACAGTATTTATGGTCTCAACACATTCTTAGAAAACTGACGTTCATGAGTTTTACTGATAGTTACTTAGCATTTTACTTTTATTTTACTTAAGGGGGTATCCTGGTGTAGAAGACCAAAAAAGCCGATTTTGTCGATTTTTTTTTTTAGAAAAAACTATTTACTATATATTTTTGCGAATTTGAGCATTTATTGTGCATACATAGAAGTGTTCAAATTACTTTTTTTATTAAATTTGATGCATAAACAAGCAAGTTATAAATAAAATATGTCAGCGCCAAAAAAAATGCGGTGTGCAGCATAGAGCCTCGTTGGATGATCTGAAAAAACAAAAAAAAGTTTTTCTTTAGCTTATGATTGTAGTCAATTGATGAATGTTTAAGGTATTTTTTTTTTATAAAGAACGCGATTTAAAAAAAAGTCCTGGTTTTTGCAAAAATTTTAAACTTATTTTTGTTTATAACTTTTTATAAACAAAATTTTTACTTCTAAGAATACATTCATCAAGTGGCAAATTAAATAACCTTTCATTTAAAAAACAATCATATGAATCCATCTGTAAAATTCGGAATTATCTTGCACACGCGTTTCAAAAACAAGGTTTTGAGAAAAAATGCATTTAAAACTTCCGAACGGGAAAAAAAAGTAGATAGAACATAATTTAACAGCTGACTTAAAAATACGTTTAGAAAGTGTATATAGGTACTGTAGATTGCATATATACAATGCCCTTACAAACACTAGCTGACTGAGTATACTATTAAAAGCTGTTTGCGTGGCTCCCTCTCTAGTTTTACTATACGGTGGTGCGCTCGAGCATACGTACTTCTCGAGCTCATTTTTATCCGCTGAAATACAAATTCATACTTGGGGATTTCAGAGTATATTCTACAAGTGGTAAAAAAACAAAAAAACATTTTTTTGAAGCCGCTACACCAGGATATCCCCTTAAGTTTTACGTTTTTACTTATATATATATTCCTGACTTAAAAGGATATGTATTGATTAGAACTGAATTTTTACAATTGATTAGAAAACATTAATGATTAACCTGATTTTTCGTAGAATTGAAGTTCCTCAATATTAGAAAATATTTTAAACCTGATTTTTCAAAAATTGTTTCCGATAATACCAAATCCAAAACCATTTCCTGGATCGCTTTAAACATCAACCTTTTTCTGTTTTTAACCTACGTCGAACAATACAGAAAATATCGTAGTAACATCCTCCTGATAACAACTAAAATACTTTGTTGGGGGCCAACTAGATAATGGATTACGACCGATGAGGACGTCTTAATTAAAAAGGGATGTTAAGCCACGTCCGGTCTCTAGAGATGGACCTGGGAAAACGGCAGAGGGCTAATGACCTAACGGAATTGATTAAGCGGTAATTACGGACCCGCTCGGAAACAAAACAAAAACGAAACGAGGAGTAAATAAAGTGAAACGATATTTTAAACATGCGGGAAGTGGCAGTGAAAAAAAAACGTCGGAGAAAATAATGACAGTTGGTGCGTATGTATTACAATGCACCATATCACAGAACTGGTAAAGATAATTTAAAACATTATCAATAACCATTAAAATTATTGCGCTGTAAGCATACATATTTTCGATATACGAGGTGTGTAAATTAAGTAATGAGACTGGCAACCTAGCTCCCGATCTAGCAACAGTGCGGAGACGGGACTTGGAAGGGCGGTAGCTTAACATGTAATGAACGTTCAGTACAAGTTTGAACTTGTTAGAGTCATTTGTTTGTTTTTTTGTGACTGTTTTCGTATACCGGGTTCTTCTAGTGCGTTTTAAAAATGAGAAATTAATTTTGAGCAACGGTATGGTATCAGGTTTTGTTTCAGACTTGGACACAGCACAACTGAAACTTTTGCAAAACTTCAACGCGCCTACGGGGACAGTGTTTTTTCAAGAGCCCAGGTTTTTCGGTGGTTTAAGGCATCTCAGAAGGAAGAGAGTCGATTGAAGATGAACCACGCAGCAGAAGGTCTTCATCTTCAAGAATCGATGAAAATGTCGGGATCAGGGAAGAGTTAAATTTGAATCACACTACTGTTCATCAGATTTTGACCAACGAATTGGGGATGAGAAAAATCTGCGCAAAAATGGTTCCAAAAAACCTTTCGCAAGAACAAAAGGACGTCTGGCACGAATGTGTCTTGGCTTTTTGGAATCGATTGAAAATGATCCCCATTTTATCGAAAGTGTCAGTGGTCTTGAGTGGTGATGAGACTTGGGTGTTTGAGTACGACCCGTAAACCAAGCGCCAAAACATGGAACGCCACACTTCAAGCTCTCCAAGACCCAAAAAAGCAAGAATGAGCAAGTCGAAGATCAAATGAACGCTGATTTGCTGTTTGATAGCCAGGGAAATGTCCACAAAGAGTTTGTGCCTCCAGGCCAAACAGTAAATCAACACTTTTACAGAGAGATTCTTGAAAAACATCAACAACAACTGGATCACGACAATGCGCTTTGTCACACAGCCATTTCAGTAAACGAGTTTTTTTAGCCAGTAAAAACATTCATGTGGCTCCACAGCCTCCTTATTCACCTGACTTGAGTCCTTGTGACTTTTTTTTCTCTCCCCGAGATTGGAAAATCACCTCAAGGTTTTGGGACCATTGATTTGAGGGGACCATTGATTTGGGGACCATTTTGGGACCATAGAAAACATTCAAACGGCTGTAACCGACCAGCTGAAGGCTATTCCAATATATGAGTTCCAGCACTGCTATGAGGAATGGAAGAACCGTCTTCAGCGCTGTATGGCTTCCCAAGGAAGTTATTTTGGAGGAAACAATACTGAATTGTAATTCTACTCGAATAAAAAAAATAAAAAAAGCAGTATCATTACTCAATTTACACATCTAGTATATTTAAATTGTTTGAAACACCAAATCAGGCTGTGATGTATCAAAAATTAATTAAAAATGTGTTACCTATTATTAAAAATTCTTTTTTTTAATAATATGTGACATATTGACTATAAGACAAGTAGTCTATATATTAATACGTTAGCATATGGTTGAAAATGTGCCTAAAACTGAACGTTCCAAAGTAATTCGTGATGAGAAATTCTTAGATTATTTCGCCGTAATAATCAAAATTATGCAAAAAATGTATGGAACCATATAATCGATGCATTTAATGGGCATTGGTTTAAGGAAAGATGCTCAATTAAATGGCATCTTCGGTCTCATTCAGTTAGATTATGTTCAACGGAGATAAAAAATTTATTGTTTCACTTCTCTAATTAGACATTTGTAGAGTAAATATTTATTTAACTATCATGTGATCAAAACTGCTAAAGCTCATACTCTTATTCGTTTAATACTTACATACGTCATATACTATACTACTTAAATATACTACTATACTACTTATGTAACGTATATGAGTAGTAGTATGTAGTATGTTACGTATGAAAGTAGTAGTATGTTACTACTCGTATACTATACATGGTGTCCGGAAAATGAATGTACAACGAAATAGCAGCGATTCCTTGACGCAAAATAAAACTATTTAGGCCAACTTGGTGGTCTGCGACTGGTTTAATTAACAGCAGTTTCCTGAACCCGGGAACGATTACGGCAAGAAGTACTGTCAGCAAATCGACGAAATGCACCAGAAACTTCACAACGACAGCCGGCTTTGTCAACAGAAAGACCAATTCTCCTCCATGATAAGCTCGCCTAGTCTTACCGACCCTGGGAAGTTGAACAAACTAGGTTACAAAACTCTCCTTATCCGGCATACTCAAGGATTTTCGTCCACCGAGTGCAACTTTTTCAAACATCTGGACAACTCCCTCCAGAAGAAATTCTTCAAAAACCACAAGCAAAAAACCCCTCCAAGAACTCGAGAACTCGCCTTAAAACCCATAATTTTATTACCGGAATAAATAAACCTTTTTGATTCGAACGGTTCTTATTTCGCTTAATAAAGTTTTGTTTGAAGTGAGTTATGGAGGGCTCAGAAGCCAATCAGTGTAAGTCAGCAAACGACAGAAACGAGATAAATTGATAAATTAAGCCTTTTCAGAGTGTAATTTAGAATAATATCATTCTTATAAGAATTGTGAAGATTATTTTTATTAAAGGGTAATACAAAAATAAACTTATTACTTACATTAAAAACATTTACTAGAATAGTTACAAAAAAACACATTGTTATAAAAGCTATGACACACTGATTAAAAACCGCAAGAACTTTTTTGACAACTTAATATCCACCATGAATTTCTAGCAAGATAGTGCGGTATTACTCCATGCAACTTCTTGTTATAACTCATCTTAAAAACATAATTTTCCAAATTAATGTTCCTGATTTAGTGGACCATCAAGCAAGGATAACAGAAAAAAATGAAATGATCATCCTCATATATTACATTGCTTTCACTTCGAGCAGACAGATGGTGAAGATATGTTTAGGCCGAGGTGGTGAATATATTCAGCAAATGCTTTAAATTGGTTTTATAAAAAAAAAGTTTTAACGAAACCTTGCCTGCTTTTTCAATTCGTAGAAATATTAACAAAGATTTACTAATATTTGAACCCTTACAACATTGAATGGAATGTGTTTAAAACTTGAGTTTAAAAGGCAATTAAGTATGATCTATGAATTATTTCATAGTTGACAGAATGCAATAAGGTAACAATTAAGTTATACACTACGTACTCATCATCGTGGCTGACTTTGACTAGTAAACTTTCGTATACTGTACCAGACTCGTAAAACGGTGCATACAAACATTCATTTAAGGCTACTTTATCGAAAGAAACATTGGGCTACATACATTAGCAGTTACAGTAGACTTGCGTTGATTAATACATTCGAGTTGAGGAGCAAATAGAAAGGGACTAAGAGGGATAAGCCAGAGAGCTTTTCGTAATTCGCCTCTCAAACCACGACGACTTTTTCAAACCCGTTTATACGAAGCATTTTCGTACCGATAAGCGGCATTCCGCGTGGCCAAAGAACATTAACAGCGAACGGTGTAGATATTCCATTGCCCGATGTTATCTTTAAAACCTTTATTACATGGGAGAGTACATTCATGTAAAATAGATTTTAATAACCGTTATAGCGAATGGGAAATGGCATGTGTCATATGTGTTTGAAACACCCATTAAAACAGTGTGTGCGTTGTAGTTTTACTCTACATCCACGTAGTGGAGCGGAAATATACTATCAGTGAATCAGTTTTTAAAATGTTTTACCTTACTAGGGGTACATAAAATAAATGATAGGCATGCCATCTTTAGGCTCTAGTTTGAACCGTTGAAGTTCAAAGAATAATCGATTGATTCTGATGTGCTTGGCAACAATGGAACTTCCATCCAACTTGTACTACTGAAAATAATTTAGAAAATATTAAAGTGCATCTGATACACAGAGTGAAGAGGCAAACGATGAAATATGGCAATCTTGATACCAAAATAAATCCATAGTATCTGAACATGGATTATTGGAGCTTCCTATTACATCTCCAGATGTATTTGTCAAAATTCTGATATCTTTTTTAATGCAAATTTTTGGTCTCTTATACTTTTATTGGTTTTCGCACTTTGAAGGTAGATGAGCCAATGTAAAAGGCCCTTTAGACGGTCATATCAGTCGTCATTTCAGTTTCAGTTTCGTCGAACTGTTAGTTTTTCCTACTTGTAAAAAGTAAAAACGGAAAGGAGAACGGAAAGGGAGACTGAGAACTGACGGGACGGATAAACCTATTTGTTTCATTTCATTTCTTAGAATTCCTAGGTGTAAACAAGGGCGTCATGCCTCAATCCGTTCGCTCACGTCAGTTTTCTTGGAAATCTTGTACGGTGCACGTTTAGGTCTGCCACTATGTTCAAGGATCACGATTTTGTTCTCGAATTCGTTGACATTTATAAAAGTTCACCGGGTTTGTGGAATAAAACAGACACACGCTATCACAATGCGAACATTAGGGCAGTTGCCTATACACACACTCTCCTATTAAAGAAGTTTCAGGAGTACAATGAAAAGGCTACAAAGACGATGGTCAAATCCAAAATTGCCTACGCTCAACTTATAACAAAGAATTGAAAAAAGTTAAAGTCAGTGAAAGAAGTGGAGCAGGAACGGACGTGTAAAGGATCTCGCTTCCGAACTGAAATGAAACGGGAACGGAAACTAAAACTGAACTTTAGGATATGCCCGTCTAAAAGGCCCTCTAAGGTCATTTCAGTCGTCAGTTCAGTTTCAGTTTCCGTTCCCGTTTCATTTCAGTTCAGAAGCGCGAGGTCCTTTTACACGATCCGTTCAGTTCTCACACTATTCCTAGTCGTTTCAGTTCCTTGGAGATTGTAGCTGTGAAAATTTGAGTTGCACGCAAAAGTTCATCAGTTAAAAGTGTTCAACATATAATATATTGTTAATTCTGGTTTAAAAGTGTACTTTTGTGGTATTACACAATAACTCATGGATGAAGACTGTCTCATTGCAATAGCCTTAATTTTTGTTCTGAAGAAAGAGCGGAAGAAAAGAAGGCAATGGAGTAAAGCATGGCCTCTGAAAAGAAATTCATTGTCGCATATAAATTTAATGAAGGAACTTCGCTTAGAACCATGTGATTGGTTGAATTATTTACGTATGAATGAAGATTCGTATCCTGTTATTACGCCTTGTGACGCCTATTATACAAAAGCAGGATACCAATATGAGGGAGGCTATTACTTCTCATGAAAGGCTAAGTGCGACATTGAGATTGTTGGCAAGTGGAAGCACTTACCAAAGTCTTAGGTTTCATACAGTGATATTACCTCCAAGCCTAAGTAAAATAATACCTGAAACTTGTAATGCCATTATTGGGGTACTCAAGGCTTATATAAAGGTAAGTAATGGGTTTAAAGTTTTTATTTGGAGATAATGAGAAAAACAAATACCTTTTATCAAATCAGATTTTTGTAAAAGTAAGCACATTATTTGTCAGCAAATTGAGAAAAATAGTCTGCAACAGATGCATGGTTTCCTAGTATCTCAGGAGGTGATATATTCGTGGGAAATTGGCACCGCATTGGTTGCAGAGTGGTTAAATGGGTTTGGAATGTCTGCGAAGTTGAAAAATGCCCCGGTGCCGACAGTGGCAGCAAAAAATATTGTTGTGATGGCTGCGGCGTTGAAAAGTGGCTCTGTAGTTCATTCAAAAAAACTGACGTGAGCGAACGGATAGAGGCATGACGCCCTTGTTTACACATTAGGAATTCTGAGAACTGAAATGAAACAAATATGTCTATCCATCCCGTTACTTCTCAGTCTCCGTTTCCGTTCTCCTTTCAGTTTTTACTTTTTACACGTAGGAAAAACTGACCGTTCGACGGAAACTGAAACTGAACTGAGGACTGAAATGACCGTCCAAAAGGCCCTTTAAAGGTACTGACTGACTCGGTTTTCAGTACAATCTTATTCGTCCAGTATCGAATGAATAAGGTTTCATTAAAATCGAATTGAATAACAACAATAACAATTTTTGCATTTGCATCTTTGACAATCTAAATAACACATCTTTGACCATACGATGAACAATATAAGGATATCAACGTTAATATTCATATATCCAGACAGATTTTTCATAATTAGTGTGTTAATGAATATTTTTCAGGTTAGAAAAATTTGAAAACGCACCCTTATATTGGTTTTAACGATTTTTGTTCTACATCTGCATAGAAGAGCAATTATCGGAGGAAAAATTTTTAAATTTCTTGTTACCTACCTAATTAGGCTTGACATGATGTGACACTTCGAAATATATTTTAAAAAATGCGACCCTCTGTTAATGTCAGTCTATTGGTTAGTCCTTCCGTCTGTGTATCCGTTTGTCTGTTTTTAGGTAAAGATTTCTTGGTTTTCTCAACTTTATTGTGCCATTAGTGGAGGTACTTTGCAGTAAAACATGTTTACCTGAATTTTTGTTTGATTGAATTAACTGGATTGGAAAATTAAAATGTCAAAATCTGCATTATTGCTGTTTCGACACTATTTAAGTACAATATGTTAAAAATTGATGCGGATGTGACGACTCCTTGATAGTTAGTAATTTTATGTTTATCTTCCCAAGTAAAATAATTAAAATAATTCATATAATTAAACAGCTATTTATAATCCTTAACGAACCATATACCTGATTACTTATTTTAATTTTAGCAAATAGGAAGTAGTACTGCTCCTTTTTTATATAAAAGTCTTATCGGTATTTCCCAACATTTAATTTTTCCCAACAGAATTTGGAAATTGATATTGCTATTGCAATTTATGAAACAAGTTAATTACACGATCAGTAATTGTAAAAGTATACTCCATTCACCGTAAATATTTTCGACGCCATTATTTAATTGTGTTAATTAACAGTGCTACAATTTTAAAGTTATTTGCACGAATACCTCTGCGGAATAGCATAAATATACAGTAGAAACACATGTGTAAGGAGCGCATGAATTTAAATTTATAATTAACAAAAGAAGTGTTAATACGCCCGTTGTTCTAAAGTTTAATCCGCATAATTAATTATTGGCGAATTAATTTACCGTGTTCTGCTGGTTCATTGATATTCTATATCTATTTTAGTTGCGTATAATTTTAATTAAACCGAAACAGGGTGTATAAATTATTTGGGCAATAAAATGTGGGATATATTTTGCGGAGTCATTGAAACTGCTATATTGTCGAATGCGATTAATGCACGTACAATTTTTATGTGATATATATGCATTATTTTGATTTTAAATTAATATTGTCGATGCAATGGAATATGTGGCCAGTTTTATGTGTATTCAATCATTCATAGTCAATGTGGAGCTGTTTAAAAGAATTCCTTTACAAATTTTTTCAGCCTTACAAATAAATACTTATACGCATAACTACATTTTATGAAACCATATACCGATAGCTTCCCTTGATGTTAGCAAACTGTAAAAGTGAGGGAATCATGGGAATTCTCCAAAGTAGGCGTGGCCGACATAATAAATTCCTAAACCATAATCACACACACATACTCACTTTCTCTTAACATCAGGGGACGCAGTTTATATGTATTTACTTTATTTTATGACAAACCTGAACTATCAGCAATATATCATCATCATATAAAAAAAAATCCTTTAAAAAAAATGTTTTTAAGCGTGCAATTTACCAGAATGTATCTATTAACTACTGAAGTTTTCCACAAATATGCTCTAATATCATATTTTTCTTTGTCTTTATTAAAAAAAAAAACATGATAAAATGCAGAAATACTTTCTTCAAGTGATATCTTGAGAACACTATATTTTAGTAAAATATTTTAAATAGAACAACTTCCAAACAAGTATAGAGAAAATTAGTCATAGTTTTCAATAATTTTCAGAATAAACCAAATTAACAAGAATCCTTGGTTTTCATGAAAAAGTGCATTAACAAAAAACAAATAAACTGTCGAAACCGACAGATCTAATCACAAATGATGAGATAGTATGAAAGTTTAATGTATTAACCAGGCTTACAAAAATTTTGAGGAAATTGTATTCTCACTGTACCTTGAAAAATCATTGCTTGCATACGGGGAAGTTGCCTAATTTATACATGTACACATTTTGTATTTAAATTGTGTAAGTTCAATGAAACTGAATTAGACGAATGCCATCCTGTTTCACCGTAAAAATTAACACTCAATATATTTCTTTTAACAAGCTAAAATGCCGTTAGCATAAAGTTTATACTACATACATACAATAAAAATGAATTCAAAATTTTACATTTCTGGGATATAAAAACTTGAGTATTAGTAAATTTGAGTGACAATAACATCACTAGATTATTTTCTTTGTAATGTATTTACAGCTTAGCTTTAACGCCTTCTTTATTCCTCTATTCATCCTATAAAAGTATTTAAAACGGCTATAATTATATGTTTTTACCTTTTTGCCACGGCTGATAAACATTTAATAACCTGTTACGTGTATAATAACTCTTGCAAAAATTTGTTGAAAATTGAGGTCAAGTATAGAGAATTTCGTTTTATATATCTACATAAATAAGTCCTGTGAAACGAGGCACAGAGACTAATTTAAACTCGTCTATATTGTACTGGGTTGATCATCAATTGGGTGGAATGTACACTAAGAAGCTTTCTTAAGTTTTTGAATGAGGTGGTAGTTTAAAAGCTGTAATATGTATATATTCTAAAGCTAAATGACGTAAGCGTTATTGGTAAAAGAGTGTCTCAACTACCAGCACAAAATTGAACAAAATGATTAAAAGACTGTTTCATGACTAGGGTCGTGTTGTGAGTTTTATAGACAGGGAAGCAGTGGACGTCAAAAACCCACCTCCTATGTACGAAAAACATAGGAGACAAATGTCTCGTATACACAAAATTAAATCATTTTGTCTGAGATTGGAAGATTTAAAAACTGAAATTTTCTAAATGGAATTTTCATTTCATGTTTCATCGTATTTTGCAATCAAGCTAAATGTATTAACTTCCTTTATTTGAAACACTTCCAAACTCATTGTGTCCCCCGAAACCAAGTTCATGCTCTCCAGGGAAACACACCACATCTATAAACCTTTTTAATATTCCTCAAATTTTTTGAACTTGAGAATTATACAATGCGCGCCTAAAGTATGGAATAAATTCAGTAAATGTGACACAACAAATTTTTGGAAAAAATCCTCGAACAGGTCGATTTCATTTAATAAAAACACACATTTTTGAGGGAACGTCTATTTTCAGATGTCATTTGTTTTTGAGTAATGACGTCATCAACTTATTTTTCAAATGGCAACTCCCCATTTTTTTTAATTAAATTTAAACGATATAAAAATGCCCCTTACATAACAAAATTTTTGAGTAACTGACAATTGAATGTTACAAAATGAAAAATACACTGGAGTCTCCAAAATTCGGCGTAGCTCGGGAACAGAATGTCTCCAGAATTTGGCTTCAAGAGGGGTACCCCACCACAGCCACTGAAAAGTCACGGCATTGGTGCTTACTGTCAAGTGAGGCTGTACTTATTTGTTGTTTTGCCGGCGTGAAAAATGTACGTAGGAGTGCGCGGACCAAATTTTTAGTAAATTTTTAGTAATGGAGCCAAAAATTGTAAGGGTTCTATAAATACGCATAAATGATCCCATAATATAAAGGAATATCGCGTTTTTAAATATAATTCTGCTTCCTATTCAATAAACTAATGTTGCAAGGATTTCAAATAGCGCGCCGCACAGGAGCAAAGAGCTCGTGGTAATAGTGGGGATAGAAAAACGCCGAATTGCGGAGGGATTTTTCGCCAAATTGTGGAGGTAAACGAATTTTGGAGGGCCAAATTTTGGAGACTCCAGTGTATATTTTTCAAGCAAAAAAGTACGTTGCTAAGCAAAAAAATTATCAGATTAAGTTTTTTGACGTATCCATGGTTTTTACTGTCAGTTAATCAGAAGATTTGTCATTAAATTGTGCGAAAAGTTAATTCGCTTCCGCATTCGCATCCGCAGAAAGTAAATGTGTGGGCCGGAATAGTCGCAAACAGAATAATAGGGCCTTTCTTCTTTGAAGAAACTCTCACAGGAGAAAGATATCTGGAGTTCTTGCAAAATGATCTAGTTCCAGCGCTTGCAGTAATTTTCCCAAACGAGAATGATCCTGACATTCCAGATAACACACTCTGGTTTCAGCAAGACGGAGCACCCGCGCATTATGCGCGCTCAGTTCGTGAATATTTAGACGTCATCTTTCCTCAGAGGTGGATTGGCAGACGAGGACCGATAGAAAGGCCCGCGAGATACCCAGATCTTACACCATTTGATTATTTTTATGGGGTTATTTAAAATCAAAAGTTTACTGCAGAAGACCACACAATTTAGCCGAACTGCGAGATCGCATTAGAGATGAAATGGGATCCATTACCCCGGAAGTCATTCAGAATGTATCAGAAGAATTTGTACACAGGCTTGCATATTGCCAAGAAGTTGATGGACGGCATTTCGAACACTTAATTTAAAATTGTATTTGCTTGTTAAAGAAATTTTCCTTCATTTATTGTGAAAAATATATGTTTCATTTTGTAACATTCAATTGTCATTTACTCAAAAATTTTGTTATGAAAGGTGGAAACATTTTTATACCGTTAAATCGATAATGAAAGGGTTTCTCAAATTAAATTAAAAAAAATGGGGTGTTGCCATTTGAAAAATAAGTTGATAATGTCATTACTCAAAAACAAATGACATCTGAAAATAGACGTTCCCTCAAAAATGTGTGTTTTTATTAAACAAAATCGACCTGTTCGAGCATTTTTTCCAAAAATGTTTTGTTTCACATTTAATGAATTTATTCCATACTTTAGGCGCGCACTGTATAATTCATGACATATTCTCAGCCGATTTTCTATACTCTAAAGCGTCCTCAATGTAATTTTATTGAATTACCAAAGATTTCTTTCTTAATAATCGACTGCAAATGGATTTGACAAAATGGATGCTTTTTTATTACTTCATGAAGATTATTTAAATCAGTAAATCTTTATTGGTTCTAGAGCCTTTTTCAAACGAAAACAGTAGACATGGCTAACAAAATAAAAGAAATTTAGTCGCACAGCCAGTTGACCATTCACGTCATTTATAATTTTAAGTTTGAAAATGCCGCACATTATTAATCTTGTTTTTACATTTGGTAACGGCGAAGGCAGCCTACCTGTTAACATAGCCTCCTTCTTTTTTTAGGAACTGAGAGACGAAAATCATATTTAAATTAATCACAAATAACACACTCACTTTCACAAGTGTTGCAATATGTTAAAGCAATGTACGCGGAGTAGGCCACAGCTTATACGTACACCGGCAGCGTTTCAAGTTATTTTATAACTTATTATTATTGTGACTGTGAATTTGAAGAGAAATTCGTAACATTACTATTGAATTTCGTCGTTAAAGATGTAGCATCACACAACTCAGTTTTTGGCCAAACTGAGTTCATACTTTATTTCCATTCAAATTTTCGCGCCTGAGCGATTGGAGGACTTAGTTTCTTGATTTATCCGCCCTAGCACTGCTATCCGCAATTTTACCAACGGCATACAACTAAAATCTTCTGGCAGCACAGCACACAGCAGTTTCTTTGATTTGCTGTACAGTTGTGAAAACTGAGTTGTGTGATGCTGCATATTAAACGAAGATTGCTGCTTGCCACCTGATCGGCAACAAACAATGTTTTGGAAGCATTCTTGGGACGGAGGTTGGACTCATACCGAACAGCTGTGGATTAGATAAGTAGAAACAATTTAATAGTTGTCATATATTCTAGTTTATAATCGTACTCGTCATTAGCAGATTACTTGCACGACTAATGTGAATCGGCATTTATGAGAAGCTGAACAGTAAACAGCGCCAAATACACAGAGAGATGCAACGGTTTCGTGATTGACCGAATATTGTCGAGTGGAACATTGACAATATTATGAACGATATATGAACCGGCAGGATGACTGCTAATGTGATAAGCTGCGTGGTAATCTGATATATTAACAAATATCATTCATCTCAAGAATATTTTAATAAGGGTTCAGTTATTGTTTATTTACGTATTTAATACTATTGTCACATATTCATCATGTAAAAACGAACAAAAATATATTTTTTTACATTCCTAGCACAACCCTGATGGCAAATATGCCTCGTTCCGTTGGAACACGTTAGTACAGATGCACTGATCAGTAGTCCGAGGTCACGAAATCGTCATAATACTATGATAGTATCGTTATTTTTTTATAGTATCGCTAAATAGGCCTATAATGATCTGAAACGTCGACATCTTAAGTTACAATGAAAAAAAAAACTGTATGTCCGACTGTCTATCGATCTGTTCACATTATTTTTGCATAACTCGAGAATGTTTTAAGATAGCAACTTGAAATATGGAACACTTATTTATGTATGATTATGAGATATGGAGCTAATTAGATTTGAAGCTTAATCGATTACGGGGTTGGGGGCTAAGTAGGGGGTAATATATTTTTAAAGTAGGAGGTAAAGGAACTAGGTCATAGAGGTGTGTAAATTAATATGAGATTGGACGTAGGATTAATTGAACGGATTGAGGCGTAGGTTAATGTGCACCTTTAGTACAGTTTGAGCTTGTTACAGTAATTTTTGTTCTTTGTGACTGTTTTCGTAAACCGTTTTTTTCTAGTGCGTTTTAAAAATGTGTGATGAGTTATTTTAAAAATGTTTTAAAAATTAGTACAACCCGGAAACTAAGCGCCAAAACATGGAATGGCACAGTTCAAGCTCTCCAAGACCTAAAAAAAAAGTCGAAGATCAAATGTTTGTGCCACACTAAATCAACACTTTTACAGAGAGGTTCTTGAAAAACTTCGAAAAAGGGTCATACGTGTGAGACCAAACATCAAGAACAACTGGATGTTGCATCACGACAATGCGCCTTGTCACACAGCCATTTCAGTAAACGAGTTTTTAGCCAGTAAACATTCATGTGGCTCCTCAGCTTCCTCATTCGCCTAACTTGAGTCCTTGTGACTTTTTTCTCTTCCCTAGATTGAAAAATCACCTCAAATGACGTAATTTTGCGACCATAGAAAACATTCACGGCTGTAACCTACTATACGGCTATTCCAGTACATGAGTTCCAGCACTGCTATGAGGAACGGAAGAACCGTCTCCAGCGATGTGTGGCTTCTCAGGGAAATTACTTTAAATGAGATAATACTGAATTGTAATTCTATTCGAATAAAAAAAAAACAGTCTTATTACTTAATTGACACACCTCATGTAGTACCTAATTCCTAAAAAAGGATCTATTATATGTATTGTTAATTTGAGACATACATGACATAACATAATAAAATTTGAGATACAGGTGGGGTATTGAAAGGGTTGAAGGGGGTTAGTATTCAAAATAGGTTAAGTATTAAAATCTGTGTGTCAAATTTTAGTCAAATATTAAGGTTGAAAGGGAAATTACAAGAGTAATTGATTGACATCTATAACTAAATAACTGTATATTAGCATGTACGTAATGCAAAAATGCAAATATACCCTCCTTTTTTTCATTAATGCGTTTTATATGTTCGTACAGAATACAATTTTTTCCTTTTTATTAACAACATTTCATGACACAACGCGATATACAAATAAAAATGCTTCACGCTCTAGGCCGTATAAGCTTTCCTGTCGCATATTTAAATAATTGCATCAGATAATTTCTGACAACGTTAACCGAGGGTTGATTAATTTAAAATGCATACCATTAGCGCCCGCTTGGGTCGGGGTTGCGCGAGGTCCGAACACGATAACAAATTCCGTGGGTTATTTTGAAAAATATACTGCGGGAAGTGCAGCGCGTGCGAACTGCCGCTCGGCTGGTATACAACCGTCGGTCGTAATAAAAATAAACGTTTATTACTACCGAGATAAGAGCGAAGTTGAAATTACACACCTAGCGGGTGATTTCGAAAAATATGTCGGGAAAACTAGGGAGTTTTAAGCGTTGTAATGTAGCTCACTCCACGTAACTTATCAGTACCAAACGCGAGACGAATCATTCGTTCGCTTTTTATTAGCAACGTAAAGTTACACACTTTATTAACGGTCTCGTTAGGTACAGTAGACCTTAAACTTTTTAGTAGACATAAAAAATCACACAAAAAATGCCATATTTTGTTTTGTTTTGATGGTTTTTATGTCTACTAAAAGTTCAACGATATACATGATAAAAAAATCGCTGCCCAAGGAATTACATCCAAATTAATTTTCCACAATTAATTAGAGTAAATCTAAAAATTTATATGTTTAAAAATGTAGATCGAGCTTTTAACATATATGACCTTTTTTACATTTCATGACTTATATGACCTTTGTGGCCTGTACCTTTATGAACCACATGACTTTTATGACCTGTATAACCAATATGGCTAATATGACTTTTATGGCCCATGGTGCACAAACAAACCTATAAAATACACGTCACATGAATATCTTCCTAAATTCACAGTACAATACTGCTTCTATCCCCCCCCCCCCCCCATGTACGACATCAAATACACCATTAGCCAAATGAAAATAAATTCATGATTTGGCCTGGCCATATGTCAGTTTTCACAAATTATTAATATAGGTACATCATACATTTTATTTATGTTGCTTTACATTTTATGTTACATTTTAGTTACCCCCATACCCCCGGAGGAGGCGGGGAGACCTAGGAACAGTAAGATTTTTTTAGAGTTCAACATACTGTGTAATTACTGAAATTTATGTTAAAGAGTTTATTTTATCGATTTTGAATAATGATCTCCCCTCAAACCCCACTCTATTAAAAAAACATCCCAGATAGAAAGAATTTAAAAACATTGCTTAAATTTAGAATTTAATTAACTACCCATTTATTTCCGCCTTTCTACCCTATGTACAGGGTGAATAAGGCAGTTGTGAACCTTGGACCCATGGGAACTTTCAGCAGGTTATGAACATACGAAGTGTGTAAATTAAGTAATGAGAGTCGCAACATAGCGCCCCATCTAGCAACACTGCGGAGACGCAACTTGGAAGGGCTTTAGGCTAACGTGTAATGCACCTTCAATATAAGTTTGAAATTATTAGAGTCAATTGTTTGTTCTTTGCGACTGTTTTCGTAAACCGGTTTTTTCTAGTGCGTTTTAAAAATAATTCACATTAATTTTGACAAACGGTGTGCTATCAGATTTTGCTTCAGACTTGGACAGTGCAACGGATACTTTTGCGAAATTTCAACACGCCTGCGGAAGAGAGAGCCTGCGCCTTCATCTTCAAGAACTGATGAAAATGTTGACAGAATACGGGATCGTCTGCGTTCAGATCATCGGTTGACGATAAGAATGATCGAGGAAGAGTTAAATTTGAATCACACCACTATTCATCAGATTTTGACTAACGAATTGGGGATGGAATATATCTGCACAAAAATGGTTCCAAAAAAAACTTTCGCAGGAACAAAAGAACATCAGGAAAGAAAGGTGTCTTGACTTTTTTGGAGTCGATTGAAAATGATCCCTGACCCCATCCCATTACTGGTGATGAGACTTAGGTGTTTGAGTACGACCCGGAAATCAACCGCCAAAACATGAAATGGCACACTTCTAGCTCTCTAAAACCCAAAAAGTAAGAATGAGCAAGTCGAAGATCAAATGCATGCTGACTTGCTTTTTTGATAGCCAGGGAGTTGTCCACAAAGAGTTTGTGCCTCCAGGCCAAATAATAAATCAACACTTTTATAGAGAGGTTCTTGAAAAACTTCGAAATAGAGTCATATGTGTGAGACCAAACATCAAGAACAACTGGATGTTTTTCTTGATCACAACAATGCGCCTTGTCACACAGCCATTTCAATAAATTAGTTTTTAGCCAGTAAAAACATTCCTGTGGTCCTCAATCTCCTTATTCGCCTGACTTGAGTCCCTGTGACTTTTTTCTCTTCCCGAGATTAAAAAAATCACCTCAAGGGACGTCTTTTTGGGACCATAGAAAACTTTCACACGGCTGTAACCGACAAGCTGAAGGCTATTCCAATATATAAGTTCCAGCACTGGTATGAGGAATGGAAGAACCGTTGCTAGCGCTGTGTGGCTTCCCAAAGAAATTATTTTGAAGGAGACAATACTGGATTGTAATTATATTCGAATACAAAAAAATGAAAAATCTCATTACTTAATTTACACACTTATTAAACTAAACTCACGTTTCAGCGTTACAATCCATATATATTTTGCTGCAGATTCAGTGTGAACTTGTAAAATCTCCATTCATCATTTATTGAATATTCTGAGACATAAAATTTGTTCTCTATTTATTGTACTCTCTAATTCATATGGTCGTAGAAACAATTATTATGAGACCACTGCTTGCGAAAAACTAGGTACTTGCCCTGTATGATATGTTCATAAAGAATAATCGACTTACATATTACACTAAATAGATAAAAATATCTTCTACCAAAATACCACTCGGCGATGAGCGTAAACCCGTCAAGCAGACAATAAACGTTGTTAATGCAACCGATAAGGATTTCACCCTGTATATAATGATGATGTTAATAAATGCGCATCATTTAAGGAAACAAAATATTCAGCAATATCCATAATCCTCTGACGCAATGTCTGCTAATCAACGCATAGCTCGAATCCATTTCTGCCACGCTTCAAAAACTCATAGCGCCGTTCATTTTTTAATTGGTATTTTCGGTAACTATATAAAGGCGAGGAGCCGGAAAAACAACACACAATAGTCGCAACAGTCCTAGATCGAACAATCTAGGAGGTTGCCTATTTATTCAAGCACAAAAAAATACTAAAAAAAAATGGAAAAACTATTTCTCATCGCGTTTACTTTGACGGTCGCCAATGCGGGATACTTACATTCGGACAGTAATCTTTACAGTTCAAGTGGGCTTAGCGTTGGCGTTTCGGGTGGTGAAAATTCCTTCTCCAAGGGCGCATCGGCCGTCGTCTACACATCGTTCGCACCAACGTTGTCGCAAGAGTACGCCGGTGACTTTTCGCCTCAAGTTTCGCATGGCACGACTGGATATGTGTCTTCCGGTGCTAAACCCGGCGAACACGTCCCTGTAATTAAGAACGGCGTACCCATAGACACGCCCGAAGTGCAGAGAGCCAGGGCTGAGCACTTCGCGCTCTACGCCAAGGCCGCTGCAGCGGCCGCGAAGGCTTCAGCTTCCGATGAAAAATACAGCGGCAGATACAGCGGACAGACGTACTATCAACCCAAGTACACGCAGTGAGTAACATTTTTTAGTATCTGGTAACGTGGAATAGTGTTTTGAGTTTGCAATAGGTTCCTCGTTATTTTAATATCATATAATTTATAACACTTTAACATATGTATCGAAGTTAATACACATACTAATGTACTTTGCATAACCCATATGTATATTTCTGATCACAAGACGATGGATATATTTAAATAGCTGTATATATCTTGCGACTACAGTGTGCCCCAGATCGACGCACCAATAGGTGTAAAAGTATAAATATTTTTGAGCTGAAATTTCATTTCATTTAATTTCATTCATTTCCAAAAATATAAAGCCTAAGGAAGATTTTGAGCTAAGAAATGTTTCGATACAACGCTCAATTTTTAGACAATGAATGGGCTTAAACTGACGTACTGACTAACATCCGTATCATCTTGACAAAGTACATACTGGCCATCTGATCCACGAATTACAGGATATCTGACTGTAATTGATTAAAAAGTGGTTTATAAAAAAATGCATACGTAGGCAAATAGTGTTATAGAAGAAACATATCTCATGACATGTTTTGAGAAATCTAATTTCTTCGTCATCGAAATTGATCAAATAATCGATTGTTGAATAGTATCACTCCTTTTATTACAACTTTTAGGTAATTAAATCTTTGAAAGCGTTTGATTAGAGAAAAACTGATTATAATAAACTGAAGATTACTATTCTCATTACTCCTTCTACTTTCAGAATTTTTAAATTGTACAAAACTGCATTTTATTACCCTATGTTTGGTTCTACCCGAAAATTAGCAATTTAGATTTCAGTTAGATACAAAATTAGAAAATTTAACTGGATTTTTCCTTCGTTATAACAAAAATAATAAAAAGTATATGTCATAAAAAAAAATCGATACCTTGTTATCGCGTATTTGAGACGCTTTGGGGCATTACAATGTACAAGGACGGCAGCGTGGAATCACATTGAATGTTTTTTATAATCGTCTGAAAAATACAAAAAGTATAAAATATTGCAGTTCTATATTATTTTAGATAATATATACAATATTTAGACATATATATAACAAATAACAGTAGCAATGGCTCCAATATTTCAAAATTGAAGAGTTTAACTTATAAAGGGTCTAAGTGCCACTTTCCATTTTTTTTTGTTTTTTACTTTAAGACGATCTATGTGCATGTGCCATTGCCAATATTTCAGTAAAAGCGGTAAGTGGTAAGCCACCTCTATATTCCAATGCTTGTTTAAACTGAAACATGAACTTTTACAAAAAAAAAAAATAGTTTAAGTTTTTTTTTGTCAAAATCCAGAATAGTTTTAAGTTGTTCTGTGACTAACATATTCTGTTAGGGCATGTCCGATATCAATAAAATATCTAGTTATAACACTGGGGAACAGCTGTTTTGGTGCCGAGGGTTTTTGAACTGATTCTATTCAGTTTGATGTCCTGAATTCAAATATCGTATTCATTTTTCCCTATCAGCTCCAGTTTTTAAGATATACATTTTAGAGAAATATGAGTTTATGATTTTAACTCAAATCTCAAGTGTAATAAACAAAAGTAGATTCGAATTTTTTATTTTATTTATACCAAATACAATCTTAAGTCAAACTTACAAACAAAAAAAAACATTAAAGAAATCAAATATAGTACTCGACACTTCTAAAACTTCTTTTCCGCGACATTCTTGAATGTTTTTTCAAACAGTCCCTCTTTAAACTCCAGAGTATCTGCCATATGTGGAGTCCCATCTTCCTTGGTAGCGTCCTCCATAATTTTAATATCTTGGTGAAATCTTTCACCTTGTTCCTCACTTATGTTCCTAATCTGGAAACCGGTCCAAGTGGCTGTTAGTAGTGTACTTTTATACTCATATTGACCTAGTTTAAAGCTTAGATTTGTTAACAATTTCAAATGTTTTCAGCTTTATTTTGCCTAGAAAATTTTCTACAACTGCAACGTCCAGCTCGTTCAACTTCTCATTGAATTTGAAGGAGGTTTAATTAATGTTTTGGGCCGTCAAATATCCCTGTTTGGTTTCGGCTCAACTGAGGCATTTTTACCCCTATATATTCAAACAAGGCCCATCCTTTCAAGGCTTTTACAAATTGCTTCATTAAGCCCAACTTGCGGAGGAAGAAGTTCCTTCAACCAAAGTTAGACATTCTTTTCCCAGTCCATGTTTTCCTAGAGGCCAATCTTTTCTAACCCAGTGGGTTTGTCCCTACTATCCCAAGGCACAAGACACGGATATTTTGTGTACCACTTTGCTGCCCAAGAAGAAAGTTCACCATTTTTAGCTACCAATCAACCATTTTCGATACTTTCTTCTGCAAGACTAAAGCTATTGTTTATATCTTTTTCAGTTGTTAGTGAGCTAACGGTATTGAACCATATTTATTCCCATTATGTAGAAGGACACATTTTAAACTTCGCTTTGAACTGTCAATAAATAGGCGCCAATCACTGGAATATTTCAGAAAGTCCCATTTTTTCATGGTCCCCTAATGTGACAAAATACAAGATTGTCTTCTTGAGAAAAGAATGTAGCAGATCTTTTTCTCTTGTCGTAAAGGATTTGGCCCAGTATGTTAACCTAGAAGCCAGTACTTAGCTTTTTTCGATAATTGAGATCCCTGGAGACATTTAATTGTTTTATTGAAGTGAGGAACTGAAGACGTCCCACGTTATGACGGGCTCAGAGGGACAGAAGGTGGTAGCTCATGAAGTTGGAATCGGTATTTCATGAGTCGGATAGGGCGTTTGCCGAGTCTAAATTGGGAAGGTCCATTTATGCGGTTATTTCGATTATTCCATTAATATTTAAACAGAAATAGCAAGAGTTTTTTTCTCCCACCATTGGTGCCGAATTTCAAACATTTTTTGCCGGTAGTCCACTGCCGTCTTGTGAGTTTACAAGAGCGGGGCCCACGTTCTGATCACCAAGCTTAACTCCAAAGTGCCAAATAGTGCTTAAAGGTAAAGCGTGTTGGAACAGTCCGCAAAACAAACCGGTATGACACAACTTCTTTTGCTGACCTGAACTATTCAAACACAACACCTTTAACAGAATAACGCCGAATTCGATCACTCCTTCAAGAGGCACAACGACGAGACTTACCGAGTTAGGGTTGGCGGGATGGAGGCAAGTTTCCACTATTATTAGGATTTACTCATTTACAGACTGACAATAAAACAATTGCACCTACATTAATATTATAAAATAATTTTAGAACCTCAGAAACCAAACAAGAAACCAGATTGTAGATAAATTTATATAAAAAGAGAGTGTAGAGAAAAACGGATTGCACCTATAGATTTAGCTTCCCAAATATAGTTAAACAGGTCTAAAATCCCAGGCACCAAAAAAATTTTTGTTCCGTTAATTTTTCGTTGTAATAAAACAACAAAAATATTTTCTCAAATTACTTCTTTTGAGATTATTGGCACTTAGACCCTTATAAGTTACACTCTTCAATTAATAATTTAATCCATATAGAATAACTAGATAGCCATTCAGATATATTTTTACAAACTATAGTTTCAGTGACATGAAATTTCAATAAAATTATTGTCAAAGAGCAAAGTGGTGCTGCACAATTGTAACAATAAAGTTAAAAGCAATTATCCTGATAAACTAGGTGAAGACGATTGCGATGTTCTATGAAAGTTGTATGCAAATTATTTTACGAAACCAAACGCTATTGACCGTGAGTAGGCCTAGATATATAAAACCTATTTGACTCTCACTACAAAATATTCATTTTTACATTATTAGTCGATGTATTGAAACGGAAACAATATTTCAAAGTGAAAACTAATAAATACTCTAAACCAATAATTTACTCATATTTAATATTTTCTGTTTACATCTGTTATATTTAATCTTATTTAATCCTTAAGATTTCTTTTGTTCATTAGTGACAACCTGCTTATTGAATTATTACTAAGATATATATGTAAAACTGTATGAGTTGTTAATCAGACTTGTATTAATCACAATTATTGTATTAACCATTAAAAAGTATAATAAATTATGTCTTGTGTCATACGAGAACTAGAATCACGAGTACCTCTTTCAGCAAAGTAAATGACGCTTAAATAAATGAAACAGATATCACTTAACATATATTCCAGCTAATGCAGTTTCGTGCCTATTTAACTGATTATCGAATTTTGTTGACTAGATTTTACTTACCTCAAAATGTTTTTTCATGAAAAAAATTGTCGCAAAATATTTCTTACTGAATGTAAGACAAAACAAACTGTGAAGGAACAGAAATAGATTCAAATTATCCAAGGAAATTATACCATACATGTATGTGTACAGCAGACATCGGGCGGCTGTGAAAAAGGATAAATTCTATAGTTATCGTTCTACGACTAGAGCAGGTGGCGAGTCTTATTCTCTTACTACCTTCAGTGCATATGCCGTTGCTTCTTATCTGTAATCTCACTTATAATCAGTTCTTTTCATTACTGGCCAATGTCTGGTGTACACACAGGGTATAGATTAAAATAATAGCGAGTTAAACGTTGACATGAAAGAAACACAAATTATGTTGGGTTTCTCAGTCTCTACAATCTACCTGCTTGTAAAATATAGAACAGATACCATATTATCTCTTTTTAACTTTGTACTAATTTTGCCCCAACTTCTAAATGATTTTCAGAACTTGAATTTCTTAGCTTCGAAGTAATACCGAAAATAAATCGAGAAAATTCTAGTACCTAGTGAAAAACTCAAGAATCTCCTTTGAGACCTAACAAAGGTGGAAAATTTTAGTTTCCATAAAGTTTTATAGGCGTGATCTATATAAAAGTGCAAGTTATTTTGAAGATTTATTTCATGAACGATCTTGTGTCAAAGTTATGTTTAAAGTAGTCAGTGGTAATTTTTAGGTACATTTTTAGCTTCAAAGTGTAATCCAATTCAAGGTTTAACAGTATTTTTTTAAAAATACATGAGAAATATGAAGTTTTATCGTTTTTATTCGTAACATCTGTTTAATGTAAAATATATTATTAGCAAAAAATATTCCCGGAAAACTTTATATTGAGGTATGTTTTTAGAATATTTCTGCGTCACAGAATGATGAGCGTGTAGCGTTATAAAAATGTGGATTGTTATTAGAAAAACTGGTTGGAATCATGAATATAAAACTCATATCATCTCACACTAATCGCTGTTAGAATAAAAAAATCATCTGCTCTAGGGTGTTTATGGTGGCACTTATGTTCTGAATCTGGATTTGAATATTATCACCCTTACTGAATTTGCATATATCCTCCAATACACCCCTGCGTTTTCTAGGCTTACATAACACTGTAAACAACTACGTTACCGAAATAAAATGCCTCATAAAATGATAATTCGGGAACACTCATCCCTTGCCTCTACTAAAACAAAAGACCTTAAATCTTACTTTCAAAATAAATGTTTTATGATATTTTTTGTCCATTGAAAAGCCTTTTTGTGATGTTGCGATAGAATGTGATACATTCATGTATACCTACAGAGTGAATCAAAAGGATGGTATAACCACTATTATTTTCATTACTGTTAGAAGCATAATGAATGGGTCCAAAAATAGAAACAATATAGTTTTGAGACCTCCAAAATGTTGTCTATCGACAGTCACCCTCCAAAAAATGTTAAATCAAACTTCACTTTGACCACCCATGTCCGCGTTTTCAGAGAAAATGCCTAATACTAAAATGTAAATCAAGGTATGAATACAGTATTAAGTTATGATAATCAATACATTTCTTACTATGTACCGAATTATACAACCTGGAACATATATTTACATTATATATTTTGTAAGAAAGAATTACATATTCCACGTAATTTTACATAACCAAACGTAGGTCCGTTGTGGCCAACGTTATGTTATACATATATCTTTACTGATATCTCTTTCTGTGTACGTTCTTGTATCCTAGTACAAGATTTTGTTAAAATCGCAGTAAAAAAAAGGCGTTTTCCACGAAACACCGAACTAATATACTTTTCTCGACGCGCATTTGGCATCTTCAGGAGAAAACGCGCGTCGAGAAAAGTATAGTAGTTCGGTGTTTCGTTGAAAACGTCCAGTTTTTTGTTTCTACGCCGAAGGTTCCAGTGTCCCACTCCAGGATTAAAGTTATCGGTTAAAGTACCAGTTATCGGTATATTAGGTTATTTTCATACTTTTAACTCACTTCGCTTACTCCGTATATTTATCCCCATTCTGGATATGATTCAATATTAGTTGTATATTTATTTCCATTATTTCTTTCAGAACCTACTACCATAAACCAAGCGTCCAACAGAGCGCCGATTACAGCGCCGCCTATAGCCTTGAATCGAACCACCTTCCTTCATCAAGTCCCGGTAAGTAACACTTATGTATACTATAATTCAGTGGCGGCCCACAGTGGGGCCAAATCCCAAAAACCTGGTCAAAAGTCAAAAAGTGTATGAATCGATCTGAAAATCTGTACTCGTGAGGTTTTTGAGGCTGCTGATTACAAATCCGTTATCAGATTTACAAAATTTCAAAATGGCGGAGAGACCACGCGCGTGCGCACATGGAAAATCAACAGAAAATCAGGCAACTGCTCTGAATTTTGTTACTTGTGGGGGGGGGGGAGAAAAAAATTGGGGGGGGGGTTTTAAAAATTTGGGGGGGTGGTCAAAAAGGGGGGAAATTTTCGGGGGGGCAATTTAACCATTCTTCATTTTTTTCCAAAAATCTTTCTGTTCGATTAGCTGAATGTCATTTGCCTCTAAACTTAGCAATTAAGGAGATAATATCTTTTTTAAGGGCATTCAGTATACAACATTTTGACCCACTTTTCGAGGAAAGATAACTCAATTTTTTGTAGTGGATTCTCACCAAATTTCATAGTTTAAATACTTCTTTTGTGACGGAAAACGGTGAAGTACTAGTATCTACAAAAAATTATTGTAATTGTAAATCATAATAATTATTAATATCAGATGAGGAAATATTGAAAAAAAAGTGAAAAAACAAAATTAGAAATCTGGAATAATACGAAAAATTTAAAAATTATGAAATGGTGAAAAATTTGAATATTTTGCGTCTTTGAACATTTTCTATTATGTCCAGGCCCAATCAGGCCCAATGTACTATAGTGATTTACATATGATCAAGTTTTTCGACATTTATCGCATAGTAGGTACAACCTACACTATACAGGAGATCTTTCCGAAAAAAAAATCAAAAAACACAGAGGAGCAGTTAGGAGCAGCTGAAATTTGTTCTAAATAATACTTGGTTTATGGCGGTGTCGCGCGGTGCCACGAACTTAACCAACAAATACAGAGATTTGTGTCTGTTTATCGTGTAAAAGTTTCATTCAATGATTATTCTCTTATAATTGTCCGATTTAATAATATAGATTACACAATATTTAATTATTTTCTACTCACCTTCAGAAGTGGAATCCAGTTGGTTTTATTTAAATATATCGTATTTTCAAGATTATTCAACTATTTAAACACTTGGGTTTGTTTTCTTTACAAGTACAGAATGCATATGGTTTCAGAGAAGGCGAGTTTTCGAATGCTTTATCAGAACCTATACAAGCAATAAAGGAGTAATACTAGTGAATACATAAACTACAAGGGTCCCTATTGTCAACTCAACAATAAAAATTTCAAAACTAGAAACTTTTTGGGGGGGTTTGGCCAGGTTTTTGGGAGGCCCCCACCGAAAAGGAGGAGGTCATTAGGGGTGGTTATAGACCTAAGTAGAAGGCTAAATGGAAAAATCTTCAGCAAAAACAGATTTGGGAACGGCTTGCAAAATATTTGTGAAAATTTTTCTCTTATCACCGAGGAAATACAATTTTTTATTGGATTTTTGCATTTGAGATTAAAAGAGGATTTTTTTTTCATCCCGCATTCCTCTGTGCATTTTACAATAGTTTAACCAAAATAAGAATTTTGCAAAAATCACAAGTTGTAAAAAAACATTGTATTTACTCGGTGATTATGAAAAAAATATAGAAAAAATTGAAAAAAATATTTCGCAAATATTTTGCAAGCCGTTTCCAAGATCTGCCCGGAGGTAGCCATTTTTTGGAAAAAAAAATCGCAAGTTTTCCCTGAAGAATGTTTGCCATTATAGCCTTCTACTTAGGTCTAGTAACCACCCCCTAAATTATGGTGTGGGTCCCATGCCTCCTTACGGAAATACACGCATGTCTACTTCCATCGGCCGCCACTGCTGTCATTCATTTATTTGATCAGGGAAGCGTATAAATAGCTATTACCTTAATCCTCAGAGTACAAACACTGGAGAGCGTCAAGTATCAACGCGAATGCCTAGACACTTTTGCGGCAATCAACAGTCGATTGCCAGACAGCCCGGTGCTTACTGATTAGTGCGCCGAATTTTAGTATGCTACAACGCGGTAAAATGTAAAACGACACAGCAGGGAGATCACGAAATCAATAATATTATTTTACACAGATTTAAGTAATATTTAGAAAGAACGTATAGTAATTCACAAATATACTGGTGGTTGTTGAAAATGCAACACCCTGAAAGAGTTGAGTAACATAACTCAAACTGCGTTTAAATAATGTATTATATTAATGAAACAACTGATTACCGTTATCTGACAAGTTGTACTGATAATACTTATTAGGATAAATGCCTCCACGTATTCTTATACCAACTTCTAGGCGTCTTGGTAGTGAAGGTATATTATTCCAGGTAGCTTGTACTCTCGTCCATAACTCTTCAGTTTCACTTGCTGGTCTGGCATATGTTTGGAGTCTTATCACATCCCATACACTTTCTATTAGGTATAAACCTTGCAAATATAAATGCACCTACGTGATAATTATAAATATGGCACCTACGTGATCTTGCAGATAAGGTACTACCACTGGTCGTAGCACTTCATCGATGTATCTCTGACTGTTCCGTCCATATCTTTTTTTTTTTTCTTTCTCTTTATCTTTCCTTTTTATTTTAAGTAAATATATATAAATTTTTATAGTTATAGCATTATATATAAATTGAATCAATCGCTCATTTGGCCATCCTCGCAATAAATCTAACACGCGGTATATGATCGGTATAAAAGAAGGAGATTTTTTTGTTATACCCTTTTTTTTTGAGTACGAACGGAGTTCGTTGAAGCCGACATACGCAAGAGTGACTTTTCCGGCATATACAGATACGCACGAGACGTTTAGCAATCGAGTCGCATTGCTGAAATCTTTAAAATATACCGCAACCGCACCCGCAAAATTTAACTTTCGCTTGTTTCGCAATATATATTTCCTCCAACGCTTAATTCCGGAGTGAAGTTCCTGCCCTAGAAAACCCAGCCCTCCGGTACCGGAAAGAAGAGGCGTGGATCTCACCAGGTGGACAAACCACAACGACCACCAGGCAGGTAACAGAAATCTCCTCTTTTCGAATATATAATTTTTCCCGCTTAAAGGATGTGTGTTTGATGATTATGAACTAATTATTAAACAACTGACTGTTTAAGGTATCTTGAATCCGAATAGACGTGACCTGTTGTTATAAACAATGCCACGCCGTGCCATAATCCCTTGTGTTGGAGCCGTATGTCGCGTCATTATGCACAGATGATTTTTCCATTTTCCTTGGCGTCTTCGAATACGGACCCGACCGTCGTGTCGGTACAAACAAAACCAGGATTCAACAGAGAAAATGAGATTATGTCATTCCTCCCTCCACAAATGCTTCTCTTAGCACCATTGGAGACGTAGACGATGGAGTTGTACAGTAAGCGGAAGTGGCAACAATTGACGTCGTGACGGAAGCCTAAAATCGAACGAGTGACGTCTGACTGATATTAACGATATTGTGTAACCATTGCCCATTATTGAGATAATTGGGTTGTTGTTTGTGTGCAATCCCTTAATGCTGAAGGTGGCGCTCTTTGCGGTCTATAGTTCGCCTTCGCGCATCGATGCCAGGTCGTCTCACGGTAGTGAGTTCTTCACTCCACTACCAACAAACCCCCATGATTGTGCTTATATTTCGTCCAATACGGACCCCTACATCTCGATATGTCATACCGCCCTCACGTAGGCCTAAAATTCGACCTTTCTTAAATTCACCAACTTGCTCGGTGGTGAATTCTAGTTGAAGTCTTTCTCATCGACAGAGCATTTCGAGGCACTTGGCCTCTCTCACTTCATCAACAAAACTAACACAAAACATTGATAAGTAGATTCTATAGTTCATTAGGTGATGTGACCCTTTCGCAAGTACTTGAATGTTTCAGAAACGTTTACCCGGAAATTCCTCAAATAATCAATCAAAAGTGATCATTTTTTTTTATTTCATCATAACAAACCAAATTACAGAAGGTCATGACGTTATTATTGTTTATACTGGGTGTTAGAATTTCAACGTCCACCATTGTATACAACGCGCTCAAAAAATGTTGCAAAAAGCCTTTAAAAAACTGTTCGTTGTTCTGCATTTTACACGGGAAAATACAATTATAATATTTGTATTTCACCCTTCACGTTTTATTTACATGGTAGAAACATACACGAGAGAACGAAATGATACATTATTTTGGAACGTGTGACTATCTATTTACGAGCATAAAACCGTACTACTGTCCTGAAATTACGTTCCCTAATGACTCTCGTCTGCGCTCAAGTGGATACTCGATGGCGCCACTACAATTTCACCCTCATAGAGCAGCAATTGCGGCAGGTGTTGAACCCGCCACGTTGATTTCCTCTTCGCGATTTAGGGAATAACACTCACGAAGTTCTAAACTTCATAAGTAGGCTGCTACGGATTTTAAGGCATGTTTAATACGCATTTCTTTCGTAAAAATCAAGAAACGAATATAACTTATTGTTAGACAAAGTAGCATGTATGTAAACTCTTTTCATAGTAAGCAAATTACAACCGACGCCGACATAAACAACAAAATTCTTAATAAATAATTTCAACTGCTAGTAAAGATTACTGAATTTAGTATATTATTGAAATGTCATATAATAGGTGAGAGAAATTAGTTTCTTGGCAAATTTCGCACAACTTATAATGGCAGATAATTTTTACTTCAACTAATATCAAAAAACTAATACGTATTATTATATATAGACTGTTTTTTTTTTTCATTCGCATAGAATTACAATTCAGTATTGTTTCCTTCAAAATAACTTCCTTGGGAAGCCACACAGCGCTGGAGACGGTTCTTCTATCCTTCATTTATCAATATTTCCCATTCCTCCTCGATTGCAGCCATTTGAATGTTTTCTGTGGTCCCAAAATGACATCCCTTGAGGTGATTTTTTCAATCTCGGGAAGGGAAAAAAGTCACAAAAACTCAAGTCAGGCGAATAAGGAGGCTAAGGAGCCACAGGAATGTTTTTACTGGCTAAAAACTCGTTTACTGAAATGGCTGTGTGACAAGGAGCATTATCGTGATGTCACATACAGTTGTACTTGATGTTTTATCTCACACGCATGACCCTTTTTCTAAGTTTTTCAAAAACCTCTCTGTAAAAGTGTTAATTTACCGTTTAGCCTGGAGGCACAATTTGTGGACAATTCCCTGGCTATCAAAAAAAAAGCAAATCAGCATGCATTTGATCTTCGACATGCTCATTCCTGCTTCTTTTTTTTTTGGTCTTGGAGAGCTTGAAGTGTGCCATTCCATGCTTTGGCGTTTGGTTTCAGGGTTGTACTCAAACACCCAAGTCTCATCACCAGTACTGACATGTTCCATAAAATGGGGATCATATTCAATCGATTCCAAAAAGTCAATACACCATTCTCTCCTCATGTCCTTTTGTTCCTGCGAAACGTTTTTTGGAACCATTTTTGGGCAAATTTTTCTCATCCCCAATTCGTTAGTCAAAATCTGATGAACAGAGATGTGATTCAAATTTAACTTTTCTTCGATTATTCTTGTCGTCAACCGACGATCTGAAAGCACAAGATCCCGTATTCTATCGACATTTTCATCGGTTCTTGAAGATGAAGGCCTTTCGCAGCGTAATTTATCTTCAATCAACTCTCTTCCTTCTGAGATTACCTTAAACCACCGAAAAACCTGGGCTCTTGAAAAAAGACTCTGTAGGCGTGTTGAAGTTTTACAAAAGTATCCGTTGCGCTGTGTTCAAGTCTGAAGCAAAATCTGATACCACACCGTTGCGCAAAATTAATGTCATTCATTTTTAAAACGCACTAGAAAATCCGGTTTACGAAAACAGTCACAAAGAAGAAACAAATGACTCTAGCAAGTTCAAACTTGTACTGAAGGTGCATTACATGTTAACCTACCGCCCTTCCAAGTCCCGTATCCACAGTGTTGCTAGATCGGGCGCTACGCTGCCAGTCTCATTACTTAATTTACACACCTCGTATAATAAAAAGCGTCAATGAATTCGTCAAGGTTAATCCTTTGTTTGTTATTTTGTCTCATATTACGAGTAAGACATAACAAGTTAATTGTTATTAAAATTAAATGTTCACACGATTTTTTTCAACAACGAACAATTTTATTTAAACAAACTTAACGTTCATCACTTCATACATAAAGTTAACTTTTTGTATCGGCAAAAGTGTAACGCTTTTAGAACGTATACAACTTAAACCTTTTATTTTTTTACTTAGAAAGATGTCACTGACTTTTGACAATTTTCTCTACAGCAAAGTAAGAACTTTTAAATTTACGAAACTAAATTTTGATAAAATTTCAAAAACGAACAATACGAAAAAACCCCTGGCAGGGCATTACTAATACGAGAGTTAAGAAAATTATACGAGTTAAGCAAACTCGTGCCTGCGACTACGAACGGAGTAATGATAGACTGTCTAGACTTTGAACGCACAAAATGAAAATGGCGATAAAATTTTGAAAAAGTACCTATAAAATATACAGGAGAAAAAATGAAATCGACCTGCCTCAGCGTTATTTCAGAGACGCCGTGATGACGAAATGACAAATTCCATTCCAGACTTCAAAATTACAAAAAAAAATAGTTGCAAATTGGTACTCAACATAAAAATTATAGGCTACTACAAAAGGCCTATCTAACTAATTTGACAAAGGAATGGCGACCAGTATACTAATAATTGTCATATATTTTAAAAACAATAGATAAGGTGCGTTGGGGGAAGTGCGTCTTTGGGGTAAGAGCGACTATGATTCTCAAAAATACAACTAAGGTAAGTTGGGGTAAGTGCGACACAAAATTGGTCAAGTTAAAAAAATAATGTTCCGTAGTACATTGTAAACATTTATAATCATCAGCCTTAATTTTTCTTATAACCATGTATAATTGCCTACATGCTAAATAAAAAAATTTGGTTTAAAAATCATTGTTTCCGAACAAAACATTTAAAAAAAAAGCAGTCAGTGGTCGCACTTGCCCCCATTTTATGGGGCAAGTGCGTTTTCTCGTATTAAAATGTAATGTATGTATGTTTAGTTTACTTCAAGGTAAGATCGTCTTTCTTGAACAGTTCCAAAAGAAGTAGTCTTTACAGGTCTAAAACATATTTATTCAAAAAAAATGTTATAAACTCGTAAACAAGAATATAAAAGTGAACTAAAAACAGTGATTTGAATATTATTTTATAAACAACATATTTAAATAAATAGAAGTTCCTACTCGACAGTATAACCACTAAATGATAATTGGAATGATATTTCCCCACGTCTGCCAATTGTTGGAGTTGGTAAGACCATTACAATATCATTTTCAGTAACAACAGACAACAACAATTTTCTGTAAAAATCAGATCACCTAACTTGGGGTAAGTGCGACCCATAGTGAACGCACTTACACCTTCCTACTTTTTTGAGGGGTAAGTTTGTCCATCTTGTTAAATAAGAATCAGTGGATAAAATGACGTTACTAACACAATTAATCTAAGCTCTAATGTTATTAAATTAGATCTATCCTAACAGAATTATTTTATGAGCAAAAATTTCAAAATTATAAGTGTTCATAATTTGACCTACCTAGTCGCTCACCGAGTTCAAACAAGTAGGTTATGTTCAAATTTTGACAGACGCGCTAGTGTCGCACACGGTTGCCAGATCAAAACTCTTATAAAATAAGTCCCTGACGAACATATTCTCATGGTGTTACATCGTATATATGTCAGTCTTTATAAATAAATACAAATGGTCGCAGTTACCCCAAAAACGCACTTACCCCGACTGACCTTAATATCAATTTAACGAATTTCTATACTGTAACTACACCCCACCACTTTTGTCGCCTGATGTTGATAAAACATCATTCTTGTATTTACTTTATAAAAAAAATTAAAATTCGCTCCTAAGCGATTAAAGATCAACAGTGTTTATTAAAAGCAAAAGGTAAGTTAACATTGCAGTAAAACGCTCTTGCCCCATAATAATTTATACATGTTTATATGTAGTTATAACAACTCAAATCGCACTTACCCCAAATCATGGGGCGAGAGCGATTTTAGATCTTTGAAACTTAAAAAATAATATAAAAATTAGGTTTGCTGCTTTTAGCTCATTATTCTCATAGTCAATTAAAAACAACCCAGAGGCAATATAAAAAAAAAATTGCTCAACTTTCTTCATAAAACAAATGTTTTATAGTCTTTCAAAGTAATAATAATAAAAAAAGTGGTCGCACTTACCCCAACGCACCTTATAGTAATATAGTTTCTTTTCTTTTCTTATTTTTAATTCAATTTTCTTTGATACAGGAGTATCCCAAACTTACGCCCAGATCGTACCTGAACCCGGACACGTCAAGTCGCAGCAGCAATTCGTCACCTTCATCGGTGCCGCCGCGGCGTCAGATTCCGCCAACGACGCTCACTACAGACGCAGACGTGGAATAGATTACGCTCACTTCTCGCAGGAGTTGTACGACTCCCAACCTCAACATGTTCCCCTTATTACGAAGGAGGGTGTTCCGGTGGAGACCCCAGAGGTGCAGGCGGCCAAGTTGCAACATTTGCTGGCGCATGCCGAAGCGAAAGCTGGTCAAAGCGCTTGGAAGCAGGGTAACGTACACGCAGAAACAGTATTGTTTAAGGGGAGGTTCTCATTTAACGACCTAAAAATTACATGATTTTCTTGATTTTTTTTTTCATTGAACGAAGTAAATAAACAACCCAGGGTTTTTGACACTTATTTAATGTGTGTTCAACTACAGATTTTTTTTATATACAAAAGTAATGACGTAGTAATTAGTTATTCGTTTGGTAATGTGACCGTCCGAAAAAAAAGGTGAAATGCAGCACGTAAAAATTATCTGAAATCAAAATTTCAAAAAAAGATTTGTAAAATATATAATATTTGTGGGAGCCTATACCAATAATATCAATAAAAAGTCGAAAACTAATAGAATGGCGGACATGCGAATTTTCAGTACCGATTTTTCAACATGTTTTCGCTCTTTAAAGTATTATAATAAAAAAAAATAATAGCAAAATGCATCTTTTTATAGATATACGCTCCCATAAATTTAATTTACTTTAAAATAAAAAAAAATGAAATCCATTAATTAGTTTTTGAGTTTCCCACCAGTTTCAAAAACATGGTTTCGAGTAAAACGCATTTAAAGATTTGGTTAAAGATTTTTTTGAAAGTAAAGACAAATTAACTCTAAATTTTTATAATCATAGTCAACATCCTGACATCTGATGGTACTTCAGGTAACTACACTTACCATAGAATCCATGATATAGGCGCGTATTTCAAAAATCGTAAGATAAAATACGGTCTACCGTGCAAAGTCTATTTTTGCGTAATTTTCCGTTAAAAGGTGTGGGTTCATTATTATGCAATATTTTTTTTTAATAAAATTGTTTTCTATAAAATCGTTTTGGGAACGTATTCTACACATAATATGGTATAAAAAGAGACAAAAAAAATCGATTTTTTGGTCGAGTTTCATGAGAAGCTCCCCCTTAAATTAAAATACAATACCTGAGGAGAAAGAACTATAAAAAGGGTCGCAAATTGCCGAAACTTTGACACCTAGAAACAACGAACCATTAAAAAAAAAGTCATTAAATCTAGCCGAACAAAAAAGACGTGTTTCTTTATATCAAGTTTATAACTTTACTGAATTGTCAAGGCTGTCACATTATGTGATGGGTAATATTACTGGGTGTATAAGAACAGAAATAAAAACTTATTATCAAAAATAAACTATATTTTCTATAAAAAAATTAGCCACTACACACACTTGAGCTCTTATCGTCCTGCAAAGTCCATAACGTGCTGCATTATCCATAATGTTCCATTAATTTCTTCAATTTTATTGACAATTCGTTGCTGAAAGTCTTCCACACATTCAATTCTTGAAACTCCTGTTTAGTTTCAAGAAGCACGTTAGTTTCAAGAAGTTGTTTTCAAATTGCAAGATTTAGGGGGAGGGGGGGGGGATATGGTCTGTGTATTCAATCTAATTATATAATTTTCAAAAAAATTCGCCTATATAATTAATTATTTCCCTAGTAATATGCCCACGATCTTGTATGCTCAATATTATTGAACATAACATTCTCATCTATTCGTCATCCTACAACATTTGTACAAAAAGTGTATTTCTAAACGGTACCTCTCTGCATTCAGTGTCTCGTTAAAAAAATATGTCCAACAATCCACCTTCTGCTCACAGATGTCCACAATCCAGTTGTTTGTGGGGGTAGTAAAGTTTTAATATGAAATTGAGGGCTGCCTGACTCCAGAATCTTATATTCTGAGTTAACATAGCCCGAAAGATGGAACAAAACTTCATCGGTAAAAAAAAACTTTTTCGAAGGCAGCATCATTATTGTTAAAATGGTTAATAAACAACTGGTAGAACTGTAGTCTTAGAGATTCGTCCGCTCTGAGAATTTCATGGGTGGATTGCAGACGATATGGAGGCTCCAAATTATTTTCAAATTCGTTGACACGTTGTATAGGACAGATTCACTTGTTGGCTCAGATGACTAATTGATGTTCTTGGATTGTCCGTTATCACTTGCCTAATCACTTCAATGTCTTCTTCTGTCCTTACTCTCGAGTTCTGCTACTTCCTTGTTTTCGAATGATGCTTCCAATTTGCCGATACAAATTTAGGAAACTGCGTCTGGAAAAACTTCCCTCATATGCAGCTCTCATTGAATATATCCAGTTTTCATTTATTCTACTGTCATTTCTAAAATGAATTTCAAGTGAAACACGTTTCTGTTCTGCATTAAAAATGAATTCCATTATCTAATTTCCAACTGTGACAGCACTTCAAAAGTTTGACAACAAAGTTTCGTTTCGAGCTTCGACATAATATCGCTATTTCCATGTCTCATTCATAGCCAGAGTTGATGACTCATACAAGTGGCATGAAAAACTACGCCTGACTACAGCTCAAAATCCGCGCTGTGTTTTACAACTCTTAAGGAGCCACTAAATATGTTTCCAAATAGTATCCTTTGTATTTAAACACCTTAATTCAGTTTTCACTTCATTCCAAGTACAGTGATATATACGTGGTATTTAAAAGTAATTTAGTGGTTATTTATTATATTATGTAAAGTCCTTCTAATTTTAATTGAAAATGATAAATACGCCTGGGGAACAAAAAAAGCGGTGCAACTTTATGATTCCATGGGCGTGTATATATTTTTTATTAATTCGAAAATTGTGAAATAATTTTTTTCATTCAAATCAATATAGGAGATTAAAATTAGCCTGCATACAAAACTCTTAATATTTGTAATACAATTTGCTGTAAATAATGCTCATTTAGCCAGACAATCTCAAAAAATTGTCTATGTTAATAAACCTAGCTGAAATACTCGTCACTGGCGCCTTAAACACATATAATTTCCAAAGTCGTAAATCATTTTAACGACGTCGAAAATTTCTACCGAATAAGTATTTGGATGTATTACATATAAAGCAATCCTATAGTATACTGGTCGGCATTTGCTGGCGCATTCGCGGCATCGCGTTGCCGGCTCTTCAAAATTTTCTTAAGTATAGTAACATACATAAATTAGTTTTAATTTATAATTATTTTTTCCAGCAATTTTAAACGCTTTATTTTAATGCTAACTAATAAATTTATAATCTATGTATTTTTGTTTAAATATTTCCAAACTAGCTTTCTAAGAACGACACGAACTAACTGTTTACTAAAGTATGAAGTATACTTGTATAGCGAGCTTAGCAATTTTAGAAAATATATCTGACAACCTTGCTTTTTTTCTGCCTATTTTCAATTTAGAAAGGAAATAGAGTAAGTTATATTGCAAATGGGTGCATTCAACTGTGCAGGCGCTGGTCTAGCGCTGAGGTAAGCAGTACATTTTTGCAGACCGCTAGACCAGCGCTAGACTTAGCGGTCGCCATTTTTTTCTAACGAAATTTATTTGTGCTAGATGAAGCAGCGGTATTTTTGACAAGTTTCAAAAATCACGTTTGACAACACCTAATGCTGCCATAAGCTTCGTTATTTTTAAAACATTTTGAAATTACGTCTAATGCGAAAGCATCTATACCTACCGTCTGTGATACCATCCATTTTTCCAATTTCCGATATCAATATAATAATAACATGATCCTCCCTTTTCTTTCCGAAATAAAACACCAAACCACAGATGAGCGATGCAAAAAACTTCAGGCACAAAATATTTAAATAGTACTCTGGGGCAAATATATAGGTTTGTTTACCTACGAGGTTATGTACATTAAGGTGGCTCAAAAAAATTGAATTTTTTTTTTCGTGTTTCGTGTGAAAATATATTAATTTATCATGTTATAAACGCTTAAAAAATCAGCCAAAATAAAGTTTTTTAGAGGTCGCTCAAGATTTTTAAAAATTTCCAAAATCGTTAAAAATGAGTTTTTTTATTTTTTTTCCTCGTCACGTTATTATTTTTTACGTTGAAAAAAATGTCGATTCTGAATATGAAATCAATATTTGAATATCTAAATGTCACTCATAATTTTTTTACTTTCAAGTGTGTGGTACCTAAATGTTTTCGAGCAATCTCTAAATATAAATATTAACAATTTTTTTTTATTGACTATGACGTAAAATAGAATAGAAATAAAACACGACACGAAATTTCTCGAGACAAAATTGACTACCACATTCTAAGTAGGCACAAAATATTTATGATTTTTTAATTTTTTAATTTTTATAAATTTTGTAAACGTGTCTTGTTTTATTTCCATTCTTTTGTACGTCAAATTCAATAAAAAAAAGTCATTAATATTTATATTTAAAGATTGCTCGAAAACATTTTAGGTACACTACTTTGAAAAGTAATAAAATTATGTGACCTTAAGAAATTAAAATATTAATTTCAAATTTTCAGAATAGACATTTTTTTCAACCTAAAAATAATGAGGAAAAAGAATGATAAAAAATTCAATTTTTGCAGATTTTGGAAATATTTAAAAATCTTGAGCGACCTCTAGATTTTTTTGAGCGTTTATAACATGATAAATTAATATATTTTCATACGAAACACGAAAAAAAAATTCCATTTTTACAAATGTCACAGTATATACAAATTTTGAAATTTGCTCATTGCTTTCAGCTATTCATCTCATATTTCTTAAAAGAACAACATCTTCAACCAGTACACATCCGCGATGATGAAGTTTAATAGAATGATTTTAATTACAATAGACCTAAAAAAATGTATGACTTGATCAATTTTACCCTCTTGGTAGTAGATTTTACAGAAATACTGTATATCACTAATATAGTTTGGAACTGATTACCAGCATCAGTATGATGTTATTACTAAGGATTTTAATTTAACAGATTATGGAAGGTATGGAGTCCCTCAAACCAACAAATTCCAGTTTTCTGTTATTCACGCAGATAGCGGTTTTAAATATCACGGACCACAACACATTCCGCAACTAGATGAGAATGGAGTACCAGTGGAAACACCTGAAGTGCAGGCCGCTAAATCTCAACATTTTTTGGCCCATTCTCAAGCAAAACTGAACAGTCAAGGCTTGAATCACGGTTGGCAGCAGCAAGGTATAGGGTCATACAGTCACTATGCCGGAAGGTAAGAATTATTATATCGAGCCATCCAAAAAAGAAATCAAAACTGGCCAAGTAAAAAAAGACGTACACTCGAACCCCTCTTATTTCACCTGCGCTTAATTCACATCCTCTGTTATTTCACCACGTTTCCCCCTATTAGGTCGCGAAACCGTCCCGGTTACGTCGCCGCCTGTAAAAGTTTTAGAACTACGTTTGGAAATTGGATTCTCGCATGAATATGTACAATTTTTATTGAATAAATGATTGTGTAATACATTTATTGATTTAAAATAGGTTAGGTGTCTTTTAAAAATATTTAATCTTTAAAATATTCATTCAAGTGGAAAATTGAACTTTGTCACGCACGACTGGGTATACGTACATTGATTTTTTCGTTCAGTTGGCTCATTTTTCGTTATAACAAGTGCTGTAGTATATCTCTAAATATTTCTTTTTGCAGCTAAAACACGAAAAAGTTGAGGTTATGATCGCGACTTAAGAGAGGATAAATTTCGCGACTTAAGCGAGGTAATGATGCACGGATTTGGCGACTTAAGAGGGGTTCGAGTGTATTTCTATTCCATCTTAAATGTATAACCTTATTTAACTGTCAAAGCTGTTACATTATATGACAGCCATTATCCATTTTACAATTGTGACAGTCACTTGTTAAAAGTTTGACATAACCGAATAGCTTCGACATGACCGCTATTTCTATCTCTGTCGTTCATAGCCAGATTTGATTATTTTTTTTATGTCCATAACCAAAAATTAAATAAGCATTGACTAATAGATTTCTAGGCTACTAGCAACAATATCTCATATTAGGAAAATATGAAATAAAAAAAAATAATTACTTTCCAATTTTCTGCAAAAACATAAAATATATTTTAATATATTTTATGTTTTACTCGAGTGTTTTTACCACCTTTTATAACCAATTTATTTTATTACACAGGAGAAAAAAACAGTTTGACTACATATTTGATAACTAAAAATGAGTTTAAAGTGCACGATGATGTAGCTATCAAAAAATTCTAAATTTTAGTTTAATAAAATAGTTATTAAACGAAACTAAACTGATATGTTGTCGCATTGGGTTTATTTCCAAGCCTTGCTCATCCTATAGGAAAATAACAGAGTAACCTCACTGCGTATAACATAGTATAAAACAAAGTCGCTTCCCGCTGTCTGTCCCTATCTACGACCTATGTATGCTTAGATCTTTAAAACTACGCAACGAATTTTGATGCGGTTTTTTTTAAATATAGAGTGATCAAGAGGAAGGTTTATATGTATAATACATGCATAATATAGTAGAGAAACACTGATAATTTTAGAGGTTTCTAATGTGATGTCGTAAACCATGCGAGGCCGGGGCGGGTCGCTAGTAGTTTAATAAAATAGTTATTAAACGAAACTAAACTGATATGTTGTTGCATTGGGTTTATTTCCAAGCATTTCTCCTCCTATAGGAAAATAACAGAGTAACCTCACTGCGTACTAGTACATGTAATGGAAAATTCCATGAATATCAAAGGAGGTTTGAAATGGAATTTGGTATATTGTGGGTAGTAGAAATAATGAAGTAGATAGTGACCTTACCTAGCCCTTCCAATAACTAGATATAACATTTTATTAATTAAAAAATCTAAATAAAAATAAGGGTAAAACAGACAATGCTCCAAATTTTTATTTTACTCGTACCTGATACGGTCATGAAAAAAACATATATATTTTTTTTGTTGACGCAGATGAAATTAAAGACAAAATTGTTTAGACGAGCCCTTTGAATTATTTAGTTTACTACTTAATACGTTTTCATTTAATCATATTATAACATTAATAAAATATGTTTCTAGTCTTGGATCATCCTTGTCTCCCCAAGGGACACTAATCACAGCCGAAGGGGTTCCAGAAGACACTCCCGAAGTTAAGATAGCTAAAGCCAGACACTTTCTAGCTCATGAACAAGAAAAGATCAAACAGGCACAGTCCGGATATGATGACATCTCCGTGTTACATCATTATGAATAGAAACTGAAGCACTCTTGAAATCAACGACAGCAATCCTGTTATTCTTTTTTTTAACTTATTAAATCTTTACTTTCGTACCTAATGTATATTCCACAATAAAAAACATGTTAGTAAGTGTTGATTATTTTATTACTGTTAACATATGAAATATATAGTGCAGTCGTAAAGTGTGGAATAGATGCTATATACTTTATGAGAATTTTTTTACAAAATATGGTCGAACGGGTAAATTTTTTTAAGACACATTTTTCAATAAATATCATTTCCAGATCATCTTTAGTTTTTTATCTATGAACACAAATTTGGATTTTTCAATGGGTTCAGAAAGGTGAGCATTTTCTATGTATAAATGTATAAAAAAGTAGTGTTTTCGAGATAAATAACATTAAAGTTATGGAATCCAACATACGAGGTGTGTAAATTAAGTAACGAGACTGGCAACGTAGCGCCCGATCTAGCAACACTGCGCAGACGGGACTTGGAAGGGAGGTAGATTAACATGTAATGCACCTTCAGTACAAGTTTGAACTTGTTATAGTCATCTGTTTGTTCTTTGTGACAGTCTCCGTAAACCGTTTTTTTCTAGTGCGTTATAAAAATGAGTGACATTAATTTTGAGCATCAGTGTGCTATCAAGTTTTGCTTCAGACTTGGACACAGCGCAACGGATACTTTTGGAAAACTTGAACACGCCTACGGAGACAGTGTTTTTTCAAGAGCCCAAGTTTTTCGATGGTTTAAGGTTTAAGGCATTCTCAGAAGGAATCGATAGTTGATTGAAGAAGAACCACACAGCGGAAGGCTTTCATCTTCAAGAACCGATGAAAATGTCGATAGAATACGGGATCTTGTGCGTTCAGATTCGGATGCGGCGATTGACGACAAGAATGATCGTGAAAGAACAAGTGGATATTGCATCACGGTAATGCGCCTAGTCACACAGCCATTTCAGTAAATGCATTTTTTGCCAGTAAAAACATTCATGTGGCTCCTCAGCCAGGAAGCTGAGTAAGAATAAGGATGAGAATAAGGATTCGCCCTGCGTCCTTGTGACTTTTTTCTCTTCTCAAGATTGAAAAATCACCTGAAGGTACATCATTTTGGGACCATAGAAAACATTCAAACGGCTGTAACCGACGAGCTTAAGGCTATCAGGAATGCTATGAGGAATGGAACAACCATCTCCAGCGCTGTGTGGCTTTCCAAGGAAGTTATTTTGAAGGAGACAATGTCGTATTGTACCTAATTCTATTCGAATAAAAAAAAACAGTCTCATTACTTAATTTACACGCCTCGTATCTGAGATGTTAAGCAAATATTTATTTACATAGTTTTTAATCAAACACTTATCAGTTATTTAACACAAAATAATAATTTTAAGACTAGATTGACGGAATCTGATAAATGGGGTAGTGCAAACTGCAAAAGCTTCATAATTTGGCTAAAGTATTACAAGGATTAGTCCCTTTTAAAAGACAAGGTTTAATGTTGAGAAATAACAGTCAAACAACATTCTCGTGTTGATTTTTTTATCAAATTTCTCCTATTTCGTCTCTCTAGTCTTAAAAATCATTGTATTGTTTAATTAGTCGATCGATGTATTTGTTATTGAAAATTATGGTATTGGTTAAACATCTCAAATAGATTGGATACCATAACTTTTATAAATCAAATACCTCAAATGTTTTCATTTTCGACATACTACTGTTTTTACACCACTCTACTCTGAAAATGTTCTCTTTCTCAATCCATTAAAAAAAAGAGTTGTTTAAAATAAATATACCAGTTACACCACCCCATCATCAATTCGACACGTTGTCATTTTTATTCCTATAATTTTATAAAAAAAACTCTCGCACTTTTTTCGTTGCCCTTATTCCGTTATTACAGAGGAGAGATATCAACTTTGATTGGTGTTTCGCCTAACTTTACCAATCTATTAACTAACTTAACCAATCTATTAACAACGTGTAGTTGACCAGAAGCTCATCGACGCAACATGTAGGATTGTTTTCAGTGACGGTAAACACACGTAGAACAATGTGTCTGAGGGTGCTATTTGTATGTTGAGCTATTGTAATATTGTCAGCATAAAGGACTTCCGCACCCTATCTTTATTTAATTGCCACACCTTGTACATTAACATGGCTTCTGCCTAATCGCTGAAGAGTTTTGAAGCTAAACGCTCTCGCCACTTTCAGTAAGCTTCTCGTTTTAATCTCTTCAAAAGACGCGAGAGTTTCCTGTTTGCTGAACGGAGCGCCAAGCTGTTAATACTGCTTCAACTTTTCCTTGTCGAATAAAGCGCGCACATGGAGTAATTGAAATCTGCGAATGGCTTAGCGGCCATTAAAATGTAATAAAAAAAAGTTAAAAAATACCCGAACGTGCCCCATGAGTTAAATGCAAGTTCCTTAACTTCAATAAAATACGCTTATATTAAATATTATAGAATATGTCTCTGGATACACGTATGTTCCTGGAGTGGGTACTGGAACCTTCGGCGTAGAAACAAAAAACTGGACGTTTTCCACGAAACACCGAACTACTATACTTTTCTCGACGCGCGTTTCGCCAACTAAGTTGGCATCTTCAGGTGAAGATTAAAACTAAATTCTAGCCTACACAATTGCACTATTTATACTAAATTTGTTGCCACGGTTCACTGAACCGTAACTGTCTTTGTTTATCAGAGCAAACAGTGGACTGGTGGGTATCGGACCATTGTCCTTATTCATACTACTGTTACACTTAATGATTTCTAAACTCTCAAAAGCATCCAACTGTCTACTGTTTGTTACATTTATAGTTGTTGTCAAAAGCGTGTTGGGCAACACAAGATTTTTCTGTTCTGCCATATTTCAAATGAGCCATGTGTTCTTTATTCTATATTATAGTAAACGAAGTATGCTTGAAATTCAAGCTTACGAATTGTATAAAAAACTAACTTTTAGATTAGGTAATATAGAATACCAGCAATGGTGCGAGTTTCAGAGGAAAATGTTTTTAGTTGTAGAAACAAAATTTATTAAAAAGTTGTATTCATTATATAAAAAATTAGGCTTTAAAAGAACAAAAAAAGATACTCCTCAGAAAGTCGTCAAAATTGTAGAAAACTTATCCTCGCAAGTGTTTGACAAAGAAGAACTTAATCCCCTAAATAAAGGATTAAAATTCGGCCTCCCTGCCTCTGGAGGCGCCCTGGAGGAGGTCGTGGCGGGTGTTGAATGTGCAATACAGCACCTGTCCGATTCTTCCAGGGGTTTGTCAGAGAAGCAGTTAGAAAACAAATTAGTTCCAACATTGTTAAAAATAAAAGTATTACCAAAATTTTAAGAAAAACAAAAACATTGCCAAACAAATACGAGAGAAGGATTGTTTTTATTTAAAAGCTGACAAGGGAAATGAGGTTGTTACCTTAGACAAAAGTGATTATTTTGAAAGAGTCGACAATTTACATAATTAATAGTGGTCCTTACAATAAATTGTCAAATAATCCTTTGCCAAAAATGACAACGAAAGTTAAAAAATCTTTAAAAGAATGTAACAACCTTATTACTCCTTCACTGAGACAAAAATTACAATTGTCAAATCCAGTAATACCTAAATTGTATTGTTACTATATGGGTACTGGGCACGGGTAGCGGTGGGTTAGCGTCTTTCGTCGAGATACCTCTGTGCGCGTTGTTCAATCCCGCCAGGGTAGCGATTTTTAATTGTCGGCTTTCGTGGGCTGATATGCAACACTAAATAGTGTATAGGTGTGGATGCATAGACGCCAATCCAACCGCGCATGCCCTAGTTTGGTATGTCGGTTTTCTGGGTTTCCTCAGAACTGTAAAGCAAATGCTGAAATAACTTAAGTCGCCCGCCACCAAAAATAATAATAGCCCTCCTTCCCGCACAGGTCCCTGAGAGGACCTAAGGGGTTACTCTTAGTAATTATGGGGTGAGATTATTATTATTATATTGTTTACCAAAAATACATAAACCAGGAAAGACCAATTGTCTCAGCGATAGGATCCCCAAGTTACATACAATTTATTAAAATGTTTAACGAACGAGTTCGAAAATTTGCCTATTGCACAAACAAGTTTTTCAGTTAAACATTCTAGTGAGTTCATTGACAATATCAAAAATATCCAACTGCAAGAAGGTGCAATTTTGGTCTCGTTTGATGTATGCTCATTGTTTCCAACTATCCTAATCCCGCAAACTTTGGACTACCTCAGGGAATTACTCGAATTAAATAGTTTAGCCGATAAAATTATTAAATAATAATTCGCCATAAATAATTCACGTATAATGGTGAATATTTTCAACAACTTGAGGGAACGGCAATGGGTAACTCCTTGTCACCTTTCATTGCAAATCTTTTTATGAATAAATTTGAGACATAAGTAAAAGTTAAATTCGAGTATTTCCCTAGAGTTTTGTTCAGGTATGTGGACGACATATTCGCGGTATTTGATACAAAAGCAATTAGTTTAGATAATTTTGTTGCCAAATTAAATAACCGTTTCCCTACCATAAAATTTACATATGAAGTGGAACACAATGAACAGCTACCATTTTTAGATGTATTAGTTATTAGAAATAATGAAAATAAGTTAGAGTTTGATGTATATAGGAAAGAAACCGCGGCTCTTAGATATATTCCCAACGATTCACACCACCCTTTTCAACATAAAATGGCAGTTTTAATTTTCTAATTCACCGTTTGTTAAATTTCCCCCCTCAATAAAGAGAGGTTTGAACATGAGAAACAATTAATTAAGAATATATCTAAGAATAACGGCCACTCAGTCCATTTAATAGATAGGTTAATAAGGAAACATACATTTAAGAGAACCCTGTACAATTCCACGACTTTTCGTAGAGATACTGACAATTCTAAATTTGCTTCGTTACCATATGAACCTAAACACCCACGGACTAGACAAAATTTTTAAAAATATTAATATCAATTTGGTTTAAAATTCTAAAAATAAACTACAGACGCTTTTGGGTAACCCCAAAGACAAAATCGACAATAACGAAAAGTCAGGAATATACGAAATAAGTTGTGAAGATTGTGATCAAAAGTATATTGGGCAAACAAAAAGATCTATTTTGACTAGATTTAAAGATCAAGAAAAAATCTTGTGTTGCCCAACACGCTTTTGACAACAACCATAGGATAGACATAAATAATATAAAAAAATTAGAAATGTAACAAACAGTAGACAGTTGGATGCTTTTGAGAGTTTAGAAATCGTTAAGTGTAACAGTAATCCTGAATAACGATAATGGTCCGATACCCACCAGTCCACTGTTTGCTCTGATAAACAAAGACAGTTACGGTTCAGTGAACAGTGGCAACAAATTTAGTAAAAATAGTGCAATTGTGTAGGCTAGAATTTAGTTTTAATCTTCGTCTGAAGATGCCAACTTAGTTGGCGAAACGCGTGTCGAGAAAAGTATAGTAGTTCGGTGTTTCGTGGAAAACGTCCAGTTTGTTTTTACACGTATGTTATCGAGTTCAACCGATTCATTGATCTTTAAGAGAATACGGACAGCCCTGAAATACCCGTATATGCAATAATTAAACATGGTTTGGTGTGCATCTAACAAATTAGTTTAATAGGAATTTGGAAATTACGGGTGAGAAATAAATTCGTGAAAGATGCTCAGTGAACCCGACAAGTGTTCGTTGCTACTTGGACGCGTGAACTCTCGGTTAGAGCAACTCTTGAAAGGTATGTCACCCAAACAGGCTTCCACTAGCAACATTTGAGGAAACAGGTGATTAGAAACAGAAACAGTGGTAAGAAGTGAACAAGTGGTCGGTGTAGGGGTGGCCTGGGAGATTGGTGTAGGGGATGTTTGAATTGTCAACGGGTGAAGGCGCGTTATGACACCCTAGGCCAATTTATTTGGTAGCATTAGGATTAATATAACCTCTCAACAGAGGTTAGAGCAAGCAAAACCCATCGTAACCGCACAAGGTCTGGAAAACTGGAACTGGAAAAGGCTTGAAATGATGGGACATCGACCAACCATTCAGAACTTGTTAGAAATATTTTAATGTGTGACAGGATAGGGTTTTTACACGCCAGCGTTTGTATTAGTCCGTCCTGTAGATCTCTGAATTGCCGCTAGAATCCCGTGACTTCAAATTTTAATATGGGGTTGGTTTTTAGGGTGTGAACAGACGGCGAACTCTATAAGGCACAGCGTAACGACAATAAAACCAACCCTATAGTATACCGAAACTTGTAAACTGCAAGTCTCTGGCCCGAATAGAATTGCAAATGGCGCTTATCTAAAAAGTGTTACGTTAATTTTAAACGAGAAGTTTAATTTGATATGATCTCATTTTCTCAGCACAAAATATCATAATATCACAAAATAAAAAACCATTACAGGACGATATCGTCTGTGTACAGAAAAAGTGATATTAAAATTGTTGACTTTATAACACTTTAATTAATTTAATCAATACCGAAGTGGTTTATAAAGAAATTTTGAATTTGTTTTTGAACAGTTATGTAGTTAATTACTTGATTCAAAAATAAGTAGCAGACATTTTGGTTCTAAGGAAAGTGTTGAAAACTTCAGAATAACCTTCGATGCCAAGCTAACCTGCAATCTGCATTCAAAGAAGAGACAAAAGAAGGCATACATCTACTATGAGCAGTCGCAGGACTGCCTGGGGTATGAAACACGAGATAGTCTTGTGGATATACACTGACATCTTTAGACCAATGTTCCGTGGACAGCTCCATAGGCTACGGAGCTGTTATTGGTTATTTAAAAGCTTGATTTAAGGACTGTTATATAAACCCAACAAACCTCAGCAAAAATCAAGCTTACCCAGATACAAAGGATCGCTTGTTTACGTATTACTGGATCTATGCGAACAATACCCACAAGAGCTATGGATGTGATGTTATGTCTGCTGCGACTGGATATACATCTGGGTGAGGTTGCTCTCGCCTGAAATCGGTTGGTATAGATGTTAGCGTAGAATATTGGAGACAAGACGCCGTCTGTGGAGGGAGGCTACAAATAAAATGTATGGAGGCTACTGCATACACCCCTCCCTTTGTCTTTGACAAACTCTATGCAACTCATAGTGAGTAAAAATTTGTGAAACGTGTCACGGATTTTCCAACTATTTAGAAATTTGGAATGAGTTGGCGCATTTCAAAGTACCTGATGGTACTAAACTCTGCCTAAAATTTTTTCGAAAAAAATAATTGTTATAAAAGTTATGAACAAATGAAATTTTATGCAGCGATTAAAAAGAAATTTTTTATCTCGAAATGGAAGGCGCTAATCGAAAAATTTTATAGGACAATTTTTTTTCGAGACATTGAGCTTTTTGGAAAACATTTTTAGAACCCTAAAAATGGTTAAACAAATGAAAAAAGTATTGTTTATAATAAAAAAAAGATGAGAATTCAATGTTCTCCATCACTTATTAAAAGTTTCTCTTTTTCTAAATACTCGTTATACATTTCTAGATATTCAGAAAAAACAAAATTTTTGGGATAGCTGTTTGCAAATAAACTGCACGCTGTTTTGTTGGATGTTACGCCCGCGCACGGTGCCAGTGCTCGTATACGCGTCTAAACTTGAAAAAAATATGATTTTGTTGTTTCTCAACTGTTTTATTGAATGAGTTAGCTTTTCTAAGCTTATTGCAACCATGCCTCGAGGTAATCGTTACAAACCTTTAAATAAATCGAAACATAAATGTGTGTATAAAAATGTGACGCGAGTGACGAATAATTGGAATGCAAAGTTTGCTCATTTGATTGGAAACTATGTGTGTGATTCCCGTGAACGTTCAATTAACAACAATAAACTGGATTCTACTACGTAAGTTTTTTTTAATTGCATTTGATCAAATTTTAACGATGATTATTATTTAACATTAAATAATAATCTTATTTATTATTATTTAACATTAAATTATTATTTAACGTTAAATAATATAATTTACTGTTAAATAATAATCATCGTTGAAATTTGTTTAAACTTAATTTACAAAAAAACTTACGTAGTCGAATCCAGTTTATTGTTGTTAATTGAACGTTTACAGGAATCACATATATAGTTTCCAATCAAATGAGCAAACTTTGCATTCCAATTATTCATCACTTGGTGAAGTTATTTCTTCCGGGTTTTTCCGCGGTCGTCTAACTTGACTTGACGTTTTGCTGATCATGCTGTCAGCTTCTTCAGAAGGTTTCTAAAGACAGTATTTAGAAACCTTCTGAAGAAGCTGACAGCATGATCAGTGAAACGTCAAGTCAATTTAGACGACCACGGAAAAACCCGGAAGAAATAACTTCACCATTGGACAACAGCCGTGAAAGCCTGCATTCTACTATTCGTCACTTGCATCACATTTTTATACACACATTTATGTTTCGATTTATTTAAATGATTGTAACAACGATTACTTCGAGGCATGGTTGCAATAAGCTTAGAAAAGCTAACTCGTTCAATAAAACAGTTGAGAAACGACAAATCACATGTTTTTTCAAGTTTAGACGCGTATAGGGCGCGAACACTGGCACCGCGCGCCGGCGTAACGTCCAACAAAACAGCGTGCAGTTTATTTGCAAACAGCGATCCCAAAAATTTTGTTTTTTCTAAATATCTGGAAATGTATAATGAGTATTTAGAAAAAGAGAAAATTTTAATAAGTGATGGAGAACATTGAATTCTCAGCATTTTTTATTATAAACAATACTTTTTTTCATTTGTTTAACCATTTTTAGGGTTCTAAAAAATTTTTTCCAAAAAGCTCAATGTCTTTCGAAAAAAAGTTGTCCTATAAAAGTTTTCGATTAGCGCCTTCCATTTCGAGATAAAAAAATTTCTTTTTAATCGCTGCATAACATTTCATTTGTTCATAACTTTTATAACAATTATTTTTTCCGAAAAAATTTTAGGCAGAGTTTAGTACCATCAGGTACTTTGAAATGCGCCAACTCATTCCAAATTTCTAAATAGTTGGAAAATCCGTGACACGTTTCACAAATTTTTACTCACTAACGTTCGTATGGGTTACATAGCTAAAATCAGCAGATAGTAATATAGTAAGAATGTGTAGCTATGAATAACGATAATCTTTTAAAATAGTAGCTTCTGCAATGTTACGCCATTCAAGAAAACCGCTAGAATTAGTTCACTCACTTTTAGCATTTGTTAAGGTGAAATAAAGCCATCGGTATATCTTCATGATTAAAAAAAAACATTGTTTCAGAGAACAACAAACCATTGTCACCATAAAACAAGTTTATTTTGAAACCGGTTACACTAGAACATTGGCTGAAATTTGAATAAACTCTTCTTGAGACCTTGCCAACGATATTCTATATATTAATGCTAACAGCTTATAGTTTGATTTACAAATATTGACACATTAATAACAGAAAACCAAAAAAAAGCATTTTTGTAATCTGGTACCGCTGTGTGCCCGTTTATTTACAGATCGTCATTTACAATAAGTAATCCCGATTATTATTTCTAGAGCGTTAATCGGGCCGATGCAAATTACTGTTATATAACGTTCCATTACAACTCGACTAATAGTATACAACGTTATTAAATGGCTTTAGTTCGGGAAAGTCCGCGGTCAAAGCTGCAATTACTTGCCGGAGTTAGGAAATCCTTTCCCGACTAATTTATGTCTTCACTTACTTAAGATAATTGCGCTGTACCGCCGCCGCCGCCGTTTTCAAACGGCTTTAAATGAAAAGTAGCAAATAACTGAATATTCTCCTGAAACCGAGTATTATTAGAGACTAACAGGGCACTCATTCACAGTACGGTTTCGATGGTTAATAAAGGTCGGCCAACAAGAGAAATTTCAGAACTCGAAAATAAAAAAAAAAAAAGTTAAGGTAAATATGGGACTAATAGGTCGTAACTAGAGTCGACAAATCGCAAACTCTAACAGGAACGTATTAAGGAAGAGTAAGTAGCGGTGGCAGCTGATGTGACTATTAGACGTAAATATGGAGCATTCAAATTAATTTAACATCAAGTTGGTTTGTTTGATCTCAAAATAAACCGTATGTTTTGACGATGGTCTAGGTTAAAATCCCAGCAACTTCCTTTTTTGTCTTTCTTTTTTCTTCTGTCATTTTAACTGAAAAAAAATATTTTATATTAAACATTTGATTACAAAAATTGTTGAAAATGGCCCCACATTGTTCTCAACAATTCTGACTGTTCTAAACAATTTCGAATGGAAACGAATATAATTTCAAGTCGATCAAGGTTATTTATAGGAAAACCGTGTTCTTTAAGTACGGCCACAAAAACAAATCATCACAAGGTGTTATGTCACTGGTGCTTAGAGGGAATTTATGTTAAAAATTAAGGCTCACATCAAGCGATTATGGAAAATATAGTGTAACATTTCCATTACTTCACCCCCAGTGTGTGCTCTAGCACCATTTTGCTGGAAATAAGTTTGTTTGCTGGTTTCTCGAAACTCCACATTCTCCTATTTTGTGAATTCTCATAACGACTGAGGTGAAAATTCTCATAACCATGTTCTGTCAGACAAGAACATTTTAGTCCACGTTGTTGTCACCAAGATTATTTAAAAACGGGAAAGTTAAACGGTAAGGAATCAAATGTTAACAGCCATACTGGTTAGCTGCGACTGAATATGTACAGAAGTTGTGGGACATCTTCCTTAACTTGACGCACATTTTCTTTCCGCTCCTCTATTCGTACTGTAGGAGGACCACTACCTTTCTTTCATTCCATACTGTTCTTGAAACTTGAAACTGCAAGCAACAAACCTGAAGACAATACGTCCAACATTTCAATCATTTTTAAAGTGGGACTCTAAACACACAAATGTTTTTTGTTGTGTAAACACCATTTTAAGGCGTTATTCCAGAATCTACACAAACTGTTTTGGTTTAGAACTTTGTACTTAACAATATAACCTTAACAGTTTGAAAGCTAAAAAAAAAAACTGGACGTTTTCCACGCTACACTTTTCTCACGCAACTACTACACTTTTTCTCGACGCGCGTTTCGCCAACAAGTTGGCATCTTCAGGAGATGATTAAAACTTTTAATTTTTAACTTTCTTCAGTTTCAATCTTCTCCCTGAAGATGCCAACTTGGTTGGCGAAATGCGCGTCGAGAAAAGTGTAGTAGTTCGGTGTTTCGTGGAAAACGTCCAGTTTTTTGTTTCTACGCTGAAGGTTCCAGTGCCCACTCCAGGAGTTTGAAAGCTGACAAACGCCAGATCGCAAAACAATAATTTAATATTATAAACCTATCAAGGACACACGTTTATATTAAAACTCTACTTTTAATCAAATTTAGTTGAACTCTTGTTAATTAATTAACCCATTTCCGCCCAAACGACGAGATTTTGTACTCGACTTTCGACGCTATAACTTAATGCATAAATGTCCTGGAAAAAAATCGTAACATAGTGTTTTCGAAAGCTTAAAACCTCCTCTTCCAGATTCCATAGTCGAATTCGACCTAGTTTGATTTGAAAGTTATAATCGATTAAAAAAAAAAGTACGACATTTTCATCCCTTTTTTTTTTAAATTCGTATTTTGAGTCGGAAAAAGCTTTTTCTGGTTGCTCAAAACATGACGTCTAGTGTCATTAATATCTGTTCTTTAAAACCTCATGGAAATTTTTGGGAAATTCCACTCGGCAAATTCAAGATGGCGGCTGAAATGAAAAAATTTTTTTTTCAATATATTACACATTTTTTTCTCGAATAGTATAGACTTTATCAAAAAAATTCCTAAGAATAAAAAATGTCTTAAAATTGATCAAAGAATGCTCTAAAATTTTCTTGAACGAACGTTTTTGTTCTTTGAAATTTTTTGATAAAAAAAAAAAAAAAGTTTCAAAATGAAAAATGAAAATTTCCATTTCGAGTGCATGTTTGACCTTTATTATATAATTGCCGGAAAAAAAATGTACAAAACTGTATTTTTCTCGTTTGCTTACATCCTATTTATACTTTTTCCAATTTTACTCACTTTCTGTCTAATCCAGGGGCACGAGGTTACTGGTTTCGTGAAAAATGTGATCAATATTTATATAAAACCTGTTCATCGCAAATCCATAATAATTGAACTAAAACGTGAGAGGCAAGGGGACTCACGTAAATCAAGCACCCCGAAGGGGACAAAATATCACCACGTCCACGTTCGTGTCCCTGGATTAGACAGAGAGTGAGAAGTAAAATTTGAAAAAAGTATAAATAGGATGTAAGCAAACGAGAAAAATACAGTTTTGTACATTTTTTCCGGCAATTATATAATAAAGATCAAACATGTACTTGGGAAATGAAACATGAAAATGGGGAATTTTCATTTTTCATTTTGAAACTTTTTTTCTCAAGAACTATGAACTTTATCAAAAAATTTCTAGGAACAAAAACGTCTTAAAATTGATCAAAGAATGTTTTTCAGAATTTTTTGAGAACATTTTTTATTTTTTGGAAAATCGGAAAATGAAAATTTTCAAAAAAATACCGAGAAAACTTCTGAAAAAATTTGAGAGCATTCTTTGAAATTTTAAGACATTTTTGTTCTTAGGAATTTTTTTAATAAAGTCTATTTCGAAAAAAAAAGTGTAATATTTCAAAAAAAAATTTCATTTCGGCCGCCTTCTTGAATTTGCCGAGTGGAATTTCCAAAAAATTTGCATGAGGTTTTAAAGAACAGATATTAATGGCACTAGACGTCATGATTTGAGCAACCAGAAAAAGCTTTTTCTGACTCAAAATACGAATTAAAAAAAAAGGAATGAAAATATCGTACTTTTTAAAAAAAAATCGATTATAACTTTTTCAAATCAAACTCTAGGTCGAATTCGACCTGCCATCTGAAAGGGGAGGTTTTAAGCTTTCGAAAACACTATGTTACGATTTTTTTTCCAGGACATTTATGCATTATATGTTTTGCAATATGAATGTTTGGAATGATGGGAATCCCATCACTTTATCCACTAAAAAAATTATCTGCATACAGGAAATAACTTTTGTCTACTACTCATACTAAATTATCAATGTTTACATAATTTTCTGTTTCTGAAAATACCCTCGTATTTTGATGTACCCTAACTTCTAAATATACCGGCATATCAACTAATACTGATAACTAACAACTGATTATACAGAGTTCTGCCATCCCATTCGTAGAATGGATAGTATAAAGCAAAATTTCACCTAGACAGTTTAATAAGTCGTGAAAACAAGCAACATGTACTCAAGGGTAAATATATATAGGTATAATAGATACTCACAACCGTTTTGTATTGGAAGTGCAAAACTGAATGTTAAATATGTAAGTTGCTTTTAACATGGGGATCTTACTGGGTTTTATAGCTACCACTTTTAAGATACTGAAGTAGGTAAAGAAATTTAATTAGCTGGACCTATTATAGTTTCTTTTATTAAAGGATCTATTAAGACAAAAACATATTTTCCACTGGGTGGAAATCCCCGATTTGAGACAATTGCGGATGTTCATTGACGAACCATCCTGGAATAAGTCGAAAGATATTAAAAAACTGGGTAGAAACCAACTGAGATGGACAGTGGAACCATATACCACTACGCACTCATGACACATCTCACCACAATCTGGGTGAAAAATGAACCCGATTGTAGGAGATGTGGAGAGGAGGAAGAAACCCCCTTCCACATAATATGCGAATGTCCAACACTGGCAGCTGTTAGGCATTCGAACTTTGGGGCTACAACAATAGAACCAAAAGAGGGAACAGACGCTCCACTAGAAACTGTCCTTAAATTTCTTAACTGACTAATTGAATGAGTATTCTGTGGGGGTACAATAAGCATCGTCTTAAGCCAGCGGTGGCCAACCTTTTTGTAAGCTGTGCCACTTTTGACTCCAAAAATTTTGCTTGTGCCACTCATTTTTGTTAGAGAAATATTTTATGTTTAATTTTATAATACCAATAAAAAACTTACTTCTTACTTACTACCTTATTATCGATATAAATATAAAATAAAATCTCTACTCTAGGTAATATAAAAAAATATATAAAAAACTCTACTAATATATAAACTACTCTAGGTAATATATAAAAAAACAATAACCTAACATTTTCGAAAAATAAAAAGGAACAGTCAAACCTATTTAGGATTTTTTTAATGTTGTTTTTGTTTCTGAATTTTTTTAGAATGGCATCTATATCAGGACAAATTTTTGAAGATGTAAGCAAGATTAGGTGTTTTGGGTATGTTCATAATCGAAAATGTCTGTTCGCATACGTCCGTTGATCCAAACCGGCAACAGTACCTAAGTGCCACTTAAGTTGCTGCCGGTCATGCAACTTTGGAAAATCTGCACCAGGTACAAATTTCCAAAACTCAATATAATCTTGATTGCTTGCCGCGGTTAAAATAATTTCCTTGTATTTACTTTTTAAAACTTATTTCTGGAAAACCTGTCGTGCCACTCTAGAGGGTCAGGCGTGCCACCCTGTGGCATGCGTGCCGCGGGTTGGCCACCACTGGCTTAAGCGCACAGGGCTTGCACCTACCACATATGAATAATGAAATATGAAGCCGAAAATCATTGAGATTGTCTGAGGGATAGAATAAATGACCCAGTCTGGTCAGTAGCTAATAAAATAACATAACTTTTTTTAAATTGAACACTGTATTTTTTATTTGTTGAAGTCCGCTTGTTTATTTGATAACAACGATGTAGCAGTTTTTGAAAAATGCATTAAACATATAAAGTAATATACCTACTCGGGAATATAACATAATTTATAGTAAGCTGTGGATTAGTTACTTTTTGTCATCAAAAATAACAGAAAAATCGCTGCCTTGGATCCTTTGTTGCTTATATGAGTGTAACTCACGTTTTAAGTTCTCTTGAGGTAAAATACATAAAATGATTTTTAAGATAGCTACGAAAGAAAATATTTATTTAAATAAATTGCCACTTTTAGGTGCATCCTTTAACCCGTATCTATTTTTACATTATTCTATTCTATTCTGATAAAATAAATATTTCGCAAAATTAACATGTATTATTCATTACGTAGGTATCTATTAATAATCACCATTTACAAAAATATGTTAAACAAATAATTAATAACCCTTAACGCGTGTCTCACTGACATAAGCGACAAAGGAACCAAGCCACTACTGTTTGTGTTTATTTTTGACAACTAAAAATAAGTATCCACAACTTACTATCAATTACTTCATATTATTCGATTATTATATCGACTATATTATTTTTATGTCAACTATATTATTTTACATATTCGATGCACAACATTACAAAAACCTGTGGAAGAAAGTATGGCACATAAAATAAGCGGATTTCAACAAAACATTTTAAAAAAGGTAGGTCAATTAAACAGCTGCTATATTTTTGTTTCAATTGTTTTTCTCACAGCATATTCTGAAATTTCAGAAAAAATAAGATAACCCAATAAAAAACTCTTTTCATATCGTTAAAAATAACAAAGAAAAGGGAAGTGGGAATTTTTACCCTGTACAAGAACTTGTTCCAAATATTGTGTCGTAACTGTTGCCGTGTTGGGTGAGTGAAGCGTGATCGATGATACTGCCTCGAAGGAAAACTAATAGTAACCTACTACCAAAACATATTACACCCCAGTCCATCACTTCACGTGTAAGGGCAGTACGGCGTTCAAAAGCTAGTTAACAAAAGAAAGAAAAATTTTGAAATGGAACGAGGGTGCGTGTGATAGCTCATTTGAAAGGGTTTTTTAATTCTCCATCCAGCAACATAAGATTTTTTTTAATTTCTATAATTTTTTGATTGAAAAATATTACATTTTTAATATTACTAAGTAAAGAAAAGAACATGAAACAGAACAGAAGAACAGTTTAAATAAAATGTTCAAACTGGGCGCCCGTTGCTTATTGACAATAATGGAGGCGTTGCTGAAATTCTTCTAAAACATTTTGTATTGTTTCTGGGGTGATTTGATTAATTTCTTGCCTTATTCTGTCTTTTAAATCTTCTACGTTATTTGGTCTGTTGAAGCAGCCTTTAAATTTCGATTTTAAGTAACCCCATAAAAAATAGTTAAGTGGGTCATATCGGGAGAACGAGCAGGCCACTCAATTTCACCGCGTCTACCGATCCATCTATTGGAAAAAACTTGATTCATATAAGTTCTTACTTCCAATGAGAAATGTGGTGTAGCTCCGTCCTGCTGAAACCAAATATTTCTAACAATTTCATTGGGGTTGTCATCATCTGGGAAAAGCATTCTTAACTCTGGAACTAAGAAATTTTGCAAGAAATCCAAGTAACGCGCGCCAGTTAATGTGCCATCAAAGAAATATGGTCCGATAATTTGAGAATTTATAATGCCAGCCCAAACGTTCACCTTCTCAGGATATTGAGTATTGGCCTCCATCATCCAATGTGGATTTTCTGTACTCCAGTATCTACAGTTCTATTTGTTGACTGTTCCATTTAAGACGAATGTTGCTTCATCAGAAAAAATGAATGTTTTTTTTTTTTATAAATAAAGGATTATCTTGGCATCTATTTGCCATGATTTCGCAAAATTCCAATCGGCGATCAGGGTCATCGTCGTTAAGTTCTTGAACCAAATGAATTTTATATGGGCGGTATTTTTCGTTTTTTAGAAGACGCAATATGGACTTTTTACTAATATCATTATCGGCGGCAACTTGTCTTGTAGGTTTATGTGGATTATCTTGAATATCTAACAATATATCCAATTTCTGTTCATCGTCTAAAATGCATTTCCTACCAGATTTAGGAATATCTGTGACCCAAATGAAATTGATAGAAATATTTGGTTTCAGCAGGACGGAGCTACACCACATTTTTCATTGGAAGTAAGAGCCTTCTGAATCAAGTTTTTCCCAATAGATGGATCGGTAGACGCGGTGAAATTGAGTGGCCTGCTCGTTCTCCCGATTTGACCCCGCTTAACTATTTTTTATGGGGTTAGGTACTTAAAATTGAAAGTCTACTTCAACAGATCAAATAACGTAGAAGATTTAAAAGACAGAATAAGGCAAGAAATTAATCAAGTCACCCCGGAAACAACACAAAATGTTTTAGAAGAATTTCAGCAACGCCTCCATTATTGTCAAGAAGCAACGGGCGCCCAGTTTGAACATTTGATTTAAACTGTTCTTCTGTTCTGTTTCATGTTCTTTTCTTTACTTAGTAACATTAAAAATGTAATATTTTTCAATAAAAAAAATATAGAAATTAAAAAAATCTTATGTTGCTGGATGGAGAATTAAAAACCCTTTCAAACGAGCTATAACACGCATCCTCGTTCCATTTAAAAAGGGGTAGCTGTCATTCCAAGGGGGTTGGAGGGGGAGGTATAAAATTATGCTCAAAAAATGTCATTCTAGAATTAAAAATTGACGTTTTCAGAATTTTACTCATAAATTGTAAATTACGTAGATAATTAATTTATCCGTTTCTTGTGGTCCTCACTGTATAACCAAATCCTGAAACCAGGCTAGTTATACGGCATATATAACTGTGGGGTTATGCCAAACAAAGACACATCAATAGTATACAAGTCTTCCAGAATAAAGTACTACGAAGCATGGTAAATGATCCATGGTATGTACGTAACAAGGATCTACATAGAGATCTTGGTATCCTTGAGATAGACAAAGAAATCAAAATATCCGCCATTAAACACGAATATCATCTTCATCATCACCCCAACGAAGAAGTCCTTCAGCTCATAGAGAGTCAAGATCTGGTAAGAAGGCTGCAGAGGACCAAAACGTTCGAGTTTGTGTAATGTGATGGTATAAAGCAGAGCATAGTAGGCTTGTGATAGTGCTTACACAATTCAGTGAAAACTTTAGGACATCAGTGGATGGACTTATGTTAAATACTTATGTATATTTAGTGTTAAATACTTATGTTACATATGTACTTATTTTTAGGAATTTAGATATAAATTAATGGTTAGTCTGTATGACAAGTTTTAGTAATTTGCTTAACCCATTAACGCCCACAGGACATAATTTCGACATTGAAGTTCGAGTTGATGCCGTTCAATGAATTTGAGAAAAACAAAGTTCCAAACTACCTTTTCCTATGTTTTTTGAGGGTGCTCTTTCAAATGGTGATGGTTAAACAATTCTTAAAACATATTTAACTATGGAAAAATTAAAATTAATCCAAAAAAAAGTCATTTTTCGCTTGCATTTTTTTTAATGACCGTTCCCTTTTCATTTTTTTTTAACTTAAACCTATTCAGATCGTGGCCTCGATGTCTAAACGTAAAATAAATAAAGTTAGTCTAGCTAGGTCTAAACAATTGTTAAACTAAAACAAAATGGCGGCCTAATTGAATTTTTTTTCAAAACTGATTTTTTTTCTCGAAAACGATAGACTATCAAAAATTTTCTAAGAATAAAAATGTCTTAGAATTGGTCAAAGACTATTATCAATTTTTTTTCAGATTTTTTTATGGTTTTTCAAAATTTTCAATTTCACGATTTTTCAAAAAATCGAAAATCGTTTCGGAACATTCTGAATTGAGCGTATTCTTTGACCACTTCTAAAACATTTTTGTTCTTATAAAATTTTTGTTAGTCTATCGTTTTCGAGAAACAAATTCGTAAAATTAAATTTGGTCGCCATTTTGTTTTAGCAACAATTTTTTAGACCTTACTAACTTTATTTATTTTAAGTTTAGACATCAAGGCCACGATTTGAATAGGTTTAAGTCATAAAAAAAATAAGAAGGGAACGAAAAGTCTTTAAAAAAATGCAAGCCAAAAATGACGTTTTTTTTGGATTAATTTTAATTTTTCCATGATTAAATATTTTCTAATAATTTTTTAACCACCACCATCCTCACCTCCAAAGAGCACCCTCAAAAACATAGGAAAAGGTAGTTTGGAACTTTGTTTTTCTCAAATTCATTGAACGGCATCAACTCGAACTTCAATGTCGAAATTCTGTCCTGTGGGTGTTAATAGGTTAAAGAAGAAAAAATCGGTATATATAAGAATGTATATTCATTCAAATGAAACATTAGAGGACAAAGAGAAATATCTGCAATTATTTGAATTAATGTCTTGATTTTATTAGCGTTACCATTATTTCATAGAGCCGAACCCTTTGCGTGCTAACGGAACGCTCTCGCGTGCGTAGGTTCGTCGTCCCTGGTCTAGATGATCCAAAAATGAAATAATGCCGGAAGCTCCTCCGCACGATAATTAGGACGAGCAGAGTAACAATAATGAATTTCTAAGGCACCTCGCCGCAATTACGTAAAATGTTGGTGCTCCCATTCATCCCTGGGGTTCCACTAAATCCTGTAGGCTTCCTCTTCAACGGCAGAGGAAATCTACCTACCCTACATCAAATATTGATTGTAATTCGCGTATTTATTTGGTTAGACCTAACCAACCTGGATGTATGACTGACTTAGAAGCAAGACGGGGTTTCGGAAAGTTGTGTGCCTCGGGGTACCCTTTATAAATTCAATGTAGATATTACATATTGTCTTGAAAGTTGGGCGCTGCTTAAAGTTCCCAGCTTTTAATTAACAAGTTAGGCGTGTCGATTGGAGCACATTATGTTTTCAGAAATTGTAAACACTGATAAGTTGTAGTCTAGTATACTGTTTCATCGCAGTGTCTGGAATATACAACGCAAAAACTTACTACACTGAAAAAAGTAGTCGTGTTACCTACTAATAAGTGATGTTCATTCTGCTCAAAATATTCCAGTTTTCTGTTTGTTTTTTTTTATTATTATACTGAAGAAAACACAGAATACATATCCTTAAGAATTATTCCAGTTCTTCATTAGGGGCACGGTTAGCCGAGTGGGTTAAAGCACCGTCTTTCCAGTCGCGATACCTCTGTGCGCGTTGTTCAAGTCCCGGCCGGGGTAGCGATATTTAATTATCTCGCTTTCTCCGTCAGGGCTTGATATGCAACCACTAATACACTAGTGTATAGGTGTGGACGCATAGATGCCAATCCAACCGCACATACCCTAAATTTGGTAATGTTGTGAGTTTTCTGGGTTTCCTCAGAACTGTAAAGCAAATGCGTTACCGAAATAATCTTAAGTCGCTCCCAGTGCGCCATGGCAAATAATAATAATAGCCACTCCTTCCCCGCACAGGTCCCTGAGAGGACCTAAGGGGTTACTCTTCGGAGTAATTATAGGGTGAGTATTATTATTATTATTATTATTTTTCGCCGACTTTATAGTCACACTTCTCAGCCTAAACGCTGGGAAACATTCACCCATTCCTGCTGCAGACAGTGATGGCTTGATATCTCATCCCCGCCTCCAGCAGAAATTAGGCTCAGGCGAGGGGAGGAAATTCATCATATCCCAAAACCTTTCTTACAATGTGGCAAGTTTGTAACAATATTGCCTTCTGGCCATTTCTAATGACATTAAAAGATAGTCCTAATGCCGCGATGTTCTTGGCGAATCTCGTCGTCATCACTCCCTCTGCTGATATTACTAGGGCGTACGTCTCCAATTTCTCCAATTTCCATGGGCGCTTCAGCTCGATTGACAAATTTTCGTATTTCGCGATCTTCTCCCGTTCAGTCTTCTGAATGTTGTGGGTAAGTGGCACAGCGATGTCTATGTTGATCCCTCTTCGTTGTTCCTTGTTAATCAGCACAATATCTGGTCGGTTGAAGTCCACTGTTCGATCGGTGATGATTAGCCTATCCCAGTACATCACGGCAACTTCCGATTCCAGCACAGCTTCCGGGACATATTTGTAGTATGGCGGAGCCGTCGCTAACAGGCCATACTTGAGCGCCAGTTGTTGGTGAACCATCTTCGCAAGTTGGTTGTGCCTGCCGAGATATGCTGACTCTGATAGCGCGGGACACCCTCCTATTATGTGTTCTATAGTTTCGCCTGCAGATCCACACTTTCTACATAGGTCTTCGACGTCGTCTCTCAGGATATTCTTCTGGTAATTTCTTGTTTTTATAACCCTGTCCTGAATGGCAGTCAAGAAGCCTTCGGTCTCGGGGTACAGATAGCCGTCGGTAAGCCATTTTAATGAATTTATTATTATTATTATTATTATTATTTTTGCCATTATGTATAATAACTCTTTAAACTTTAAATTAGTAACGCAGCTTTCATATAGGTAAAGAACCATATCATTAATGAACCAACACATGCACAATAGAGGGTGGTACTTACATATCACCACCCATTTTTTCTGACAAGACGATACGAGCAATCCAAAATCGGATTCTCCACTCCCGCATTCTGAATTACGGATCCAAGTTACATTCGAGTTGTCAGGGGCGAGCCAGCCTAACAAGTGATTCAACAGATTGTGTCAAGTAATGTAAGTAAATTGGCATTCTTTAAAGAAAACTCGGTGATTTTTTTACTTTGTTTTTAAGATATACTTTAAAATGGCGGTAAAACCTGGTATCCCTGGTAATAAAAAGAGATCGATCACATGGAATTATATACTTGAAAAAAATTGATGAGAAGCAAGCTTTCCGTATTTGCAAATGCATAATTCTAATAATTCGAATAATCAGCTTTCATAATCGGATGTTTGTGATTATTTTAATATTCGGATTATGAATGATTTTTAATTGAAATTATCCCGTCACTAATTATTAGGTGTAACAAGTTTTTTTCAATACAATAAAAAGTATAAAGTCAATAATTTGATATAAGAAAGTTTTTTATATACATAAAATGATGAATTAAATTAATGTACTTCAACTATCTATGACCTTGTGACGCAGACGTTTTTTATTTTATTTCTTTCTTAAATTTCGCATATTACCGATCATTCTGTTAGTAAAAATATTATATCGAGGTAAAGGTACGAAGTTTTCAAATTAGTACGTATGTGTTTATCTTGTGTTTAAAAATGGCTATATGGAAATGTTATTTTAAGACGATACTCATTTTTTTTAAACCTAAAATATCTCCGAAATATTTTACTTCAACCCACATGATATGAGCAAAAAGAGAACTGAAAGCTAGTCAATTTTGACTAAAAAGTACATGATATTTCATATGATTTAAACAAGTTATCTCGATTAGAAGTTGGGAAAATGTAACATTGTTATTAAACACTTGTTATTGTTTTTTCGAATTTATTCTAGTCACAAAGACTGTGTGACGTTATGACTGTTTCTCCAGACCTAAATATCTCTTTATTCAAAATTGTTTTAAAGAGCATTACATATCTTCGAAATTCGTGAGCTATTTCAATATATTGTTCATTCGGAAGAAAAGAATTTCATCCAAAAAACAAAACAAAAATTCAGTTTCTTTCACATTACGACCAAGAAAGATGTATAGTTTTAAAAAAAAATAAGTAAAATGTTAATCTCTAATAATTATACTGAAGAAAACACAGAATACATGTCTGTAAGAATGATTCCAGTTCTTCATTGCCATTAATAATAATAATAATAATAATACTCACCCTATAATTACTCCGAAGAGTAACCCCAGAGGTCCTCTCAGGGATCTGTGCGGGGGAAGGGGGTGGCTATTATTATTATTTGCCACGGCGCACTGGGAGCGAATTGAACAAATAAAAAACAGTTGCTTTCACATTACGACCAAGAAAGATGTATAGTTTAAAAAAAAATAAGTAAAATGTTAATCTCGACTTTTGATCAAAAACTGACAGCAAAGTATACAGCGATATGTGCAATATTCTCAGAATATTCCCAAGAATACCGTTACATCTCATTTTGTAATCGGGCTAAGCAGTGGGAGTTGTGTTTAAAAAGTTACATTTGGATTTCGTTAAAGTTAAGATACACTATTTCAAATGTTTGTTTTTGTGGTATTTTTATGATTGACTATAATAATAAACAATTACAACATTAATTTTCATTTTTTGCTATCTCAAAGACCCAAAGTTAGGTATCTACAATGCCCAAAACCTATTCTACTTTTATTTCAAAATGATTACATCTGCTTTTTTCGTTCCTGTGCAGTCCCTTTTTGTATAATATATTTTATTAAAATGCCAAAACTAAGCATTGAGTGCGCCTAAAAAGTGTGATCTAGTCACTTGGTAAGAAGTTAGAAGTAAATAATGATAGTTACAATTCTCATGCAAGACTTAACTTTTAATTCAAAAGAGGCACATGCATTCTTTTTTCTGAAAAAAAAAATCAGTAAACTTACTGAACTTTCTAAAAACAAAAAAATGAGGTACATCTATGATCTATGTTTTATTGTTGATAATAAATAAAAATTATGAATTTGCCTACATTTATAACTAACTAAATAATAAGCAATTATCTACTAAAAAATGTTAAATTGTTTCCCCTGGAAAAAGACAATTTTTGAAATGTAACGGTTTATATATTTAAACGATATACACCATAGGAAATTGCACCTTTACATATTGGCGATACATGTGTAGAAGAGAATAAGTTAAAAGACACCAGTAAGGACAGACAAAGACAGTTAGATGCCACATTGTTTCACGCGTGTGCACGTATTAGAAACGTATGAGAAAGGGAAGTGGAAAGAGTAGTGGAAAGGGCTATTGCCTACACGCCTATCGCCGAATTTGAGTGGGATTCCTTAACTAACCAGTCTGCAAGAAAATAAAATTGAAGTTCTATAAAAAATAAAACAATAAAAATATAAATCAACCCGGTTATAAGACGAAAGAAAGAAAAAATGACTATTGAATAAGTGAATATTCGGATGAATTCACTAATACGTATTAATTTTCATGCGTGCTTTGCTTTTCTTGGCTTACGGATAGGACCTTCTATACGCAATGTCACAGCACACGGCACGGCATCGCATCATAATCCGTAATAATTCCGTATTCCGTATTCCCTCGGACCCCGTTCGTGTTCGTATAATCGTACTATTACGTATTATTACAATTATGTTACTTCCGAGACTTCGTCGGATACGATATCCACGGTATCTTCCGGCATTTGACAGCGTTCGTAATAATTTCGATTCCGTATTGCGGTTGGCAACTATTCGGATTAATACGTAATAGTTTGATATTCAGATTGAACGGAATTTTTAATACGTATTCTTAGAACACTAGTTCTAACACTTCAGAGGAAATATTATTTAGGACTTCAGGATCATTTAAATTTCGTGGTCTTTCATGTTCATGTCCGTAAACAGTTTGTTTTATTTGTTAAATATTTGATGACATTTAAGGAACCGTTTATAAAAAATGGCCCAACGATGGAATCGCCTAAAATACCAACCCAAACATTTAACTTCTGGAGATACTGCGTACGCACAGGAATATTCAAGTGCTTATTTTCCGTAGACCAATAACGATATAATAATTCAATTCATATCATAAAAGTTGGCGACTATTAATATATTTCTGTCAGAGTTTATTCTTTTCTTATCTTTTAATACACGGCTTTGAAATCTTGGACTTTCTAAACCTGTATAAAGATATAGTATAAAGGATGTTCTATGTAAACAAAGAAGTCAGTCGCGGTCCAGACGTAAGTTCGCATTCTGTACATTCAACAATGGCAAAAAAAAGGTACAAACAAGCTCACGTATTACATTTTAATATTTCTTACGAAACAACGATTCGGCAGACCAAAAACTCACTAAAACCTCGCCCTGTATTATACTATATTACTTCCATCCACTACCCAATATATTTCTAGAATTTGACTCTACAGAAAGGCGCGTATTTTCTCGAAAGAGCAATCGCGCTTCCCCATCGCATATTCGTGTCCGGCTTCTCGAAGTTGGCGGAGTCAAAGCGAATAGGTATCGCAGTAATCCGCCCAGACGCGGCGGCATTTGAGACACTGCGACGGCGGCGCGGCGTCCTTTGCGTATCGTCCCTCCTTTACAAAAAAGAAATTTCACCATTTTTAATTAAAGACTGAATCAAACGGAGAGAAAGTTTCGGCGACGGACGTGTTTCGTACGGCGCGGCGGCGGGGCAGCCTGTTTAAAAATTCTATCGCCCCCCGGGGAATACGAATACTAGACACGACTCGCGTGAACTTGCTCCGTGACTGGAGATGTTCGCTGCATAATTCAAGTTCGAGACTATCTCGCGAAAAATATAAAACATTCCGGGGCAATTTGCGCGGAGTGCTCCGCAATTATATCTCGGTCCGGACGTAACGCGAAACTACGTGGTGGGAACGCCGTATGCGCATAAAACCGTTCGTACAGTTCGTTCCATCCGAATTTTTATGATTACACAGCACCACAAAAAAAAATGTGAAATGTACCTCTGATCAAACATGGTGGATTAGATGTTTTTGAGGTCGCTGAATCCGAATCCGAAACCCGTTTTGCCCCATCACGTGTAACGAAATTTTCATTAATTTCGTTACATCCTTTCCCACCAGGTATGTATTCAAGCCTTAAAAGAGAAAAAAGGTAAGCCGGTATTTGAATCCGTTATCTCACTTACATTAGGTAGTGCTTCTAGGCTTAAATATCTATCTATAATTTACCTTCTACACTTACTTTGGATTCTCTGCTTTGCTCAATCGCGATGACTTTAAAATATCGTTTTCACAGAAGGGATAGGTCAGTTTTGGTCGAGGTCTCGAGTCATATAGGTAAGCTGTTTGATTCAGATAGATAAATTCTTGAATAATTATTAAATCTTCTTTAATTTGTTAATCCCTTTAGGATTGATATATTTCTATTGAGCGAACCTTAGTGGAATCACTAAATCTGGCTGTGCTTATTCGTATTTTCTGAATTCGTTATGAATTTATAAGGTTTTTTTTCGAGCACGAGGTGCCGTAGCTTAGGGGAGAGTTGGGAGGATCCAACCTCTTTGTTTTATTCTCTATGAATAGAGATTTTGGGGTTTGTAATTTTTTAGGTACGACTTTTAACGAAGCCTACAATATCCACCTGTGGAACGAGGGAGATAAGCTATAGATAGCCAATAAAGATAGCGTGTCTGCCACGGCAATTTTGTGGTTTCCGAGTCAGGAAAATCTTAGGGCGTCCACTGACCACTGGTTCTGGCAGTCAGGTAAGACTTTTACTCTTTTTATTTTGGCTGCATGCCATATATTTGTTAAATTTGATAAAGGAAGACTACCTTAAGTCTTGCCTGAACTTCTTTTAAAGAATTTTTTTATCTATAGCGAAAAATCTCTTATTCCAGTAATAGGTTATCCTCTGGGGTTTATTTGTAATTTTATCGCGATTTTTTTTTTTTTTTTGGAATTCCACAGCTAGATTGGGTACTTCTGTCACGGGCTCTCTCTGCAGAAATTTATATTTTTTCTTATCTTGAATTCAATGGCTGTCTGAAAGTGTACTGCTGTCCTGGACAGGGGTATAATTTGCAGGTTCGAGATTCGACCTTAACTCACGTAGCTTGAGACGTATTATTGAAAATATTTTTTTTGTCACTCATTTAAGTAACATTTAGAAACGTAACACCAGGACGGAATATACCGAGTGTCTCGGTGCATAATTTTTTTAATTGGTTAACATATCTAGATTTATTGTTACTTTGTAGATATCTATAGCCCACTTTTAGGCTAAATTTTATTATCATTTTTTGATGTACAGTTTGCAAAGAATTTGTAGTATATTTAAGAAGTTTATTGTAACCAACGTACCAAATCTAGCTCCATTACTAATTGGATCTCAACTTTTTCATGAATATCTCTGAGCCACTGGAAATCTAAGAAGTCCTACCCGGAGTAGCTGTCAGGAAGATAACTGTGGACACACACCCCACTCCGAAGCTACCTGACCTCCAGGCTCGTGTAGCCCGACCAGTGCACTGTTGTCAATCTACTCAGGACCTTCTAACTACTGTGTGTAACGTCCCGACTCCAGGCTACGGTGGGGTAACAATTTTCCACTTCAAACATTCGCCAGAAGAGTTTCTCATCAGTTATTATACCACTTTGAGCTAGTAATCACTTGTAAAAAAAATTTTGCAATTGTTTTATTGTAATATAGATCTTATTTTAATCTAGGCTCTGTCAGCTTCATTTATATAAAAAATACCTCCTCTTCTCTCTGTGCTAGGGGTAGTTGCCAATCGAAACCCTCAGTGGTCGAAAATGGAAGAAAAATGGAGGATTTCTACCAGGACAAACTGCAGGCCAGACCTCTAATAACCCAAAACCCAATTAACCCACAATAACACTACGACATTATAGTTATAGTTAACAATGTATCTCGTCGGAGGTCCGCGATGACGTTTGTTGTATTCAATCTCTGACTTACAACATGGACGATATTCAAGCAAATTTTCATCATAATCAGATCACTACAATCAGAGTTATATGACTTTGAATAGAACAAATATCTTTGGGAAGCTCCGATGAGAAACATTTTTAACCATAACTCTCACGCCATTAGTCCGATCGCGACCAAATTCAATAGCAATTGAAACTACATTAATTGTAATGTGCATGTTAATTTCCATCGAAATCCGATGAATAAAAATGCACTTATGTGGGCCAAACAAAATTTTAGTTTTAAATCCTACTACCCTGTAAGAGAGGCACATTTTGGTCATAGGTACATTTGACTTATTTTTTTTGTGGTGCTGTGTTATCAATTTGCTCTTATTCTTAATCGGAAAAACAGAAATAACATCTAGAGATAAAAAACGCCTTCAATGTATGTTATGGAATCGATCCCGCGTGTTTTGAATTTACTCTTAAAACTGTCAAGTTCAGAAGTATATAAATAGTATGGTAATCACGGCAGACCAAAAAGCTTTATGGTGGAGAGTTGCTTTAAAAATTGTGAAATGGCTGATGGCCAGTGGGTTTATTCAACACGGGATGCTTTTCAGAATTTTCAAACATAGTCATGGAATTCGACCAGTTTCGCCAAGTTTTGACTATATATTGTTTAGAGAAACAGGAAGTGTAATTAGAAAATAAGGGAATGGAAAACCTAAAGTTCGCACAAACTCCTATTCGGCGTTTAACGAAACTTATATACAATACAATCTTGAATTATGACCTGCATATGCACCCCTAATCTCTACTCTTCAGTAATTGTTAGCAAACGACCAGCCGCAGCGAATGCAATTTTCAGAGTGGTTTATGGGTAATTTGCCTAATAATGAATATCTTTGAAAAAACCTTTTTCACTAATGTCTCTGGTTATGCTAATTCTCGCTAAATGAGAATGTGGAACTCTGAATATCAACATTTCTTAATAGAAAAACCTCAGCATTCTCAGAGAAGGTTAGGTTGTGGGCGGTCATATGGAAAATAATGTTAATTGAATTGAATTGAATTAAAAATTTACCTACGGACTAAAATTACAAAAATACGTGCTCACAAATATTGTTGTGTTACAAACATTTTACATTTTACAAACATTACAATTATTAACAAACAATGTTCATAAATTGTTGAAATGATACATGCGGGACTGATTCCACGGTATACTTTGAGGACGTTTTTTATCTTATATGATGTACTTAATACGATTTTGTGTTCTTGGTTTATTAATAAAAATAGAATTGCCTTGGAAAACATTATAACTTTTTATCTCAAGAGGAGTGTAACATTGGATTACGCAATGGTCGGCAAGCTGTGGCTCTGTGGCTAGTTGAGTGTGGCTCTGCCGCAAAAGACCACGTGCGGGCTTCTAATGGTGGTTAATATCGCGTATAACATAATAAAATAGCGCATGAACTTTACTTAACCAAGTCCCTATGCTATGTTGGCTTTATTTCCCCATAGGGTTTGGTGTTATTTCCCTTTTCGGTTCTACATATTCATGCGAACAATCTTTTTCGACTGTGAACCTCATCAAGAGTAAATTAAGAAGTCGTCTTACTGATGAGAACCTGGAATAGTGCCTAAAATTAAAAACAACATACGATCCTAACTTATCCAAACTTTCGAAGGAGATGCAAGTCCATTGTTCACATTAAGTGCTTGTCAGTCATTGTCATTACTAGATTTTATAGATACTTTACTTATTACTTAATTTATATCAATATACAAGATCATCATTAAGCATTATTATGATATCAAGTCTTATTCATTGTACTATAGTTTAATTTAATTAAGACTCAAAGAGCAAAGACTTGAGACAAAAGTCTTAAGACTTAAAACTAACGTTTATTAAATTAATAAACAAAGTACCTACCTATATAATTTAAGTTTAAATTAGGCTCTCAACAGATATCTCAATCGTTGTTCTTTTGATATTTGGCTCTTTGGCGTAATGAGTTTGGTTGATTTGGAGTAATGTCGACCACTGGATTAAGGCAAGTTTAGTTCAATCAACTTATTTCAACCCCCAGATTCACTGATATCATTATTTATCTGTAAGGAATTTGGCGACCTTCTTCTTTATTAGTTTTTGGTGTAACTTACATTAATAACAACATTTATTAAGGCCCGAAGAAGAGAAATAAATCTCCAAAACGTTGTTATTGATTGTTGTTATGTTTATCCCCCCGACCGACCCGAAATCTACCACACCAAAAACCATTTATGCTGCTTCGTTTAGAAATACCCTTTAATTCTCATCCAGTATCTGCAGTTCCATATCATCGTAATCATATGGAGTCATTCCATATAAAATCGTCTGAAAATAAAAAAAAATCGTTGCCGACCCATTTTAGATTTTGCTGTAACTTTGAGGGACTCTTCTTTAGGGTCCCAAAGAACAAAACTTACGCAAATTTAATTTTTACAAACGCTTGTTTCCGCCTATTCGATTTAAAACTTTTAAAAATCGTCATTTTTTTTTGCAGAAAAATTAGGGCAATTTTCGCTATACAAAACCACTTGCACATTCACTAAACATGAAAATAACAAAACTAGCGGTGCAGTCACTTGAAGTTAAAGGTGAGAACTATAGATTCTGTAAGTTTCATATTTTTTATCTCGCAGTCAACACGTTCTTTTCATAACCTGAATAATGCGATTTTTAAAAATTTCGAAACCAAGCAATTTTTTTTATAAGGAGTGAGTTGCTCGGGTCGACTCGTAGCTGTATTTCGTCTATGATATGTACACTTAATTCCTGAGTAACATAAGCTGTTTACTCAAAACATTCAAGACGCTAGGGTCGATTAAAATTTACAAAAAGTAAAAAAACACGTAATTTTAATACGCTGCCATTATTCGGAAGTATTGACTGATCGAATTTTTTATGCTTACACTAAAACTGCCATATTTCTCTTTTAAAATGCCACCTCAAGCGGGTAGATATCTTAAAAAGGAAAAATTTTAGAGCTAAATTTGATAAAGCATAAAAATGACGATTTATTAAAAGTTTTAATTCGAATAGGCGGAAACGAGCGTTTGTAAAAATTAAATTTGCGTAAATTTTGTTCTAAAGATGGGACCCTAAAGAAGAGTCCCTCAAAGTTACAGCAAAATCTAAAATGGGTCGGCTTCTTCAATTAGACGATTTCATATGGAATGACTCTATGTCAATATGCTCAAATACTACAAAACAGTTATACGCCAGCAATTTAGTATATTTTTTTAATTAATACGGTATTGCTACCACTTTTAAGATAGTCGTTGGCTACGTTTCCTAAGATCCAGTCCGTTTATCATCGCGACAAAAATTTCTGATAGACAAACATATCTCAGTCTGGCAGATCCTCACTTTCGTGGATTTACGAAGAAAAAAGAGATGTCTCTCGGTGTAGCGACAAAAACGGTAATGGGCTGAAGCGCGGACGTCATCGGATTGTGGTGAGCATATAATTTGTTATAAAGTTGACAGAAACGGACCGTGTCTCATGATAAATTGCGCATCACACGATGTGGGAAACAATTTAATGTCATTCCCAGAATTTCCTCTGTATCGCATCCCCGGAGGAATAACGATTTTCGCTCAGGCCGGTCCCCGGAAAATACATTAAGACAGTTACCACTACGTAAAATAAATATTTTCTCTTCGTGAAAGGGACAATAGCCATAGATAAGAATACGGAACGGGGGCAAAAATGTATTTCGGTAACTGATATGTTGTGAGCATAAAGGAAACGAGAGTATTTTTTAGGCGAGAGAGACGGGAAAAGAGTCCATTTATACACACTGCACGATTCAAGAGCGCGTAAAGACTGCTACTATCTCGCATACGGGGAGGAAATGACACATGCAATTTGCTTATCGCGAAGGTACCTACTTCTTTACGCTTTTTATTTTTTATCCCTTCCTATATAGACGACATCATTTCATGACACCTATATAGAGCCTTGTTTTTATTACCGATTGCAGAAAAAAAAATGTGTGCATATAATTGAATCGCTTATTTCAGAAACAACCTAAGTCACATTTTGGCCATATTGAGTTTATCACACCAACATATACTTTTGGGGGTAACACATGCTTATGTCCCGTAAACATCCTTGGTTATATGACGAATTAAAATATTCGTTTATTTCTGAAACCACCTTAGTTCCGGACTTAGGTTGTTTCGGCACTAAATTGTCAGTGGTCATTTTGCGCTTTTAACTTAACTTAAAATATATGTAAAAGTCGAAGCAGTAATAATTTTATTAGAGAAAAAACGTACTTAATTCTGTAACTATTATGAACTGATAAATATCAGCGTAATGTTATCAGAAACTCTAGGGTTGAAAAAAATATATTATTAATATAGTATACTAAACAAAAATATTCTATTTCATCAATTTCACAGTTCAAATTCCAATTCAAAATGCATATAAGGACCCACTGCCAATACTACAATCCGAAAAAGAAAATTTGAAAACTCTGCTTAAATGGGCGGAGGAACCAATCAAACAATTTTACGAAAATATTACTGAAACATCAAAAAATTAAAACAAAATCCAAGGAAGGCACAAAATAAGCTCTATTTTTACAATATTATATAAAATAGTTTGATAATAAAAAAGTTTTATTTCAAAACTTATTTTTCATTTCAGAAACAATCTGTCCATTTTTTTTTAGATTTTTATTTTGCAGTTTCGTAAATATTTATAGTGCTTTTGTTTATGATAAATTCTTACTTCAGTGGTAAACTTTCAACCTCAAACTACAGTATTACTCAAAATGTTCAGACATACATACTTACAAAACGTTTTTTTCTTCTCCTGAAAACTCTCAAAAAGTGACTTACGTTGGTTTTGAAATAAGCGATTCAATTAGTTGTAAAATAGTATGCATAATAATTCACCGACACACAAAATGCCATTTACACCACATACCTACATGTTTTTTGAGTCGGTTTAAACTCATCCCATCATAGTTCGAACCTAACGTCAAAAAATTATCAAAAATCGTAATTTTTCCATTTCTACGGTTGAATCGAGAGAAATCACGGTACAGAATAAAGAAAAAAGTTTGTGACTTTTTTTGTCATAAAATAAATAATATAATACCTAACAGCTCAGGGATATTTATGTAGGAAACATACACTCTGTATACATTACTATGGGTTAGTTATAGGATCCTCAAGTTTGCAGTAAATCAAGTGAATTCGATTCATACAGTACGTGATTAATTCATACAGCTACGACTCATTCAGTGGAATTGGATTTTTTTCTGTGGTGATCTAACCCCCGCGTTATAGAATTATGAGGTTTGAAAAAGTAGAGTTAAGGTTTATTGGATTTGAGAACCTTTTCTCATAGATCTCCATCGTAGATTATGGGGCTATTGGGTTTGAGATTGCCTGCTAAAAAAAATCTCATAGATACGTCGTTTCTACGCAACTGTTGGGCTAGTCGGTTCAAGGGTATGGGATTATGAGGTTATTGAGTCTAGGAATTCCAACTCTCAGACACTCAGGGCTATGGGATTATCTATTAATTAACTCCCGAGACGGCGTTTCTAGCCTCATTCATACAAACCCCGGGACTATCGGGTTATTGGGTTTAGAGCAATGGGGTTTTAGGATTCTGTGGGTCATTCTGGGTCTTTGTTGACCTCTAAATCATATCTTGTAGCAAGAGTTACAATCTCTCTCTTATTATACATTATGGTTCTCTAGTCAACCATGTAAAATATGTGAATTAAATGCTATTCTCTCCACATTCTCCAAATGTGGAAAGAGAGGTTCATAAAGTGAGCCAGACGCAGACGTTGCCGTGACGTTACACACATCACAGCGAACTGCCCCTACTTCAGTTTTAGGCTTCCGCAATGCGGGGGCTTCTTTCTCATTGAAACAGGGAGGGTATAAAATCGCTAACGAATGTGAGTCAGACCCCTACGTCCTTGCTGACACACCTGCTGAGTGGAACATGCCCGTTAGGCGTGGCAATTATATCTGTCATTCTATTCTTCACTTAAATCTTACTTCCTTTCCTTTTCCTTGGCTGGATACTAATTTAAGAATACGTACGGTATACGCATGATAAAATTGACATTTAAAAAAACATCCTGTAGAAGAGACTAAGACTTCTTGCATGCAACCCGTAGGACTAAGTTTGTAAAATCCGCAAATAAAATTTTGTTTTCCTATCAGTATCAAGGCTACCGCGATTGATTTAGTTATCATATGTTTTCTTAGAAAATACCACCGGTTCAGTAATGCTTTGGCAACGTCACATCAAAGCCAAAAAAACTTTATATATTCCAATAGAGCTTTTTAAGTACATTCTTTTTTTCAGGTGATGGTGCATAACAATGTACGGGGCGTCCTATTTACTATCAAGTGACGTAATGGTAGGTATATAATTCTGTATATCTGCAACAATATAAAAATATTTTTATATTGTGCAGCTTTTAATACCTTACAACTTTTGTATAAAACATTTTCTTTGTGTTTCATATAATAAAGGTGGTATGCTACTTTAACACTTTAATGGGCCACCCTATATGTATGTATGTCAAATACATAACTATTTCTTTACAATAGAGTATTGCATTTGTTATCTTTATGTTAAAATTGTGTCTCAGTGGACTATGTTAATGAATAATTCTTACCATGTATCCACTGTCCTTGTTAAAACTGTTACCTCAACAGCAGCACCTGAAACATAATTGGTAATTAAAATTAAATATACCCATTAGAACATTATAAGCAATTGTTAAAGTTAATATCTATGGGGAATTTGGCGACCTTCGTCTCTGTTAGTTTTTTGGTTAGTTGGATTAGGTTCAGGAATAAATAACAAACAATTCGATTTTTGCCAACGTTTCGGAGCTTTATTTTTCCTTCATCAGGGCTCAATCAATGTTGTTATTGCTCTCATGTAAGGTGGTAAATTACGAACATTGGCGGTACTATCTATATTATACATATGTAACAAATGTAGGTACAAAGATAAAAACAAAAAATATTTTCAGGACAACACACTTTAAAAATTACTATATTAAATGACTTACTATAAATGATTTAATATAGTAATTTTTAAAGTGTGTTGTCCTGAAAATAGTTTTTTGTTTTTATCTTATATTTGTTACATATGTATATAGATAGTTCCGCCAATGTTCGTAATTTACCACCTTACATGACAGCAATAACATTGATTGAGCCCTGATGAAGGAGAAATAAAGCTCCGAAACGTTGGAAAAAATCGAATTGTTTGTTATTTATTCCTGAACCTAGTGCAACTCACCAAAAAAAAAACTAACTGTTAAAGTTAATGATTAATAAAATTTGCTAAATAACTTTTTGTATGTATCGCAACTAACATGTATGTACCTCAATGTTAAATTTCCTTTAAAAAAAAGAAACAATAGAAGTGAATAAATTAGCATATACCTAAATGAAATATATGTACGTATACGTACAAGTATTTTAGACCTGATCGCCTATACTTAATCGAAAAATATTTTACAAATACAAACGCAGCCTACAAAACTTCTGAAATAAAATTTTGCACGTGAGTTAGCAGTATTTTCCAAGTCCGGCTCAATTTGCTTGTAATGTATATTTTACTGATTTATGCATGTATTTAATTATTTACATAAATAAATCACATGTAGCATTTAATCAACGACACGATCAACATTTGAATTGGCAGTAATTAATTTTGTTGAAACAATATATTAAGCCAATTAGTACATATTTTATTAGGTATTGCTGACCTACAAATTAATGATTTATATTTTTCAAATAAAGTGGAATATAAAGTCCTTCTCTCACAGTTAGCGGCTGCTAACTGTGTTGGTTCTATACATGCATATGGGGCATTTCATGCCAACTAAGTGAGGTAAAAAAAAAAATTCTGTTTGAAACATATCACAATCGATAGTACTTGCTAAAAAACTAACTTCCCTAAAATGTTAGAATTTTTGAGCCACAAGGAGATGGATGGTGAGGGAGAGAAAAAAACAAATTTTCGTTTCGGCTCTAAAATTTCAATCTTTCTCAATAAAAAATTGAACAAAATTAAAAAGAAGGTTGCTGGTGTCGATGGGTGTCGATGGGTGTCGATGGGTGTCGATGTGTTTTTTTGCGTAGAATACGATAAAATTATTTTCAAAATTATTTGGGGGTAGTTTTCACCCTTATTTTGAGGATTGAAAGTTTAATATCGAAATTTCGAAAATTATGACACGATTTTTTTTTCAATTTTCTTTTTTCAATTTCCTTCTTTTTTTTTGTACCTTCTATTAATTTTTAATTCATAATGGGCGTCGACCAGGAACTGGCCCAAAAAAACGGTCCAAAGGTGAAAACACGTGGTTTTAGCGTATTTTCTCATCCTGTGAGATAGTAAATGGCAAGGGAATAATATATTCCAAGGTTTTTGGGGTCGCTGTTCACGAATCTAACGTCATATTTTCAAAAAACAAAATGGCGGATCCAGTATGGTAGTCAACTTTTAAAAGATGGCTAAATTTTGATATTTAAAAAATACCATCGTATTCTACGGGTTCTACGTTAGATTCGTAATCAGCGACCCCAAAAACCTTGGAATATATTATTCACTTGCCATTTACTATCTCACAGGATGAGAAAATACGTTAAAACCACGTTTTTTCACCTTTGGGCCGTTTTTAGGGCCAGTTGCTGGTCGACGCCCATTATGAATGAAAAATTAATCGAAAGTACAAAAAAAAGAAAGAAATAAAAAAAGAAAATTAAAAAAAAATCGTGTCATACTTTTCGAAATTTCGATTTTAAACTTTCAATCCTCAAAATAAGGGTGAAAACTACCCCCAATAATTTTGAAAATATTTTTATCGTATTCTACGCAAAAAAAACACATCGAAAACCATTGCAACCTTCTTTTTTAATTTTTTTCATTTTCTTACCGAGAAAGATTGAAATTTTAGAGTCGAAACGAAAATTTGTATTTTCTCACCCTCACCATCCCTCTCCTTGTAGCTCAAAAAATCTAAAATTTTAGGGAAGTTAGTTTTTTAGCAAGTACTATCGATTGTGATATGCTTCAAACATAATTTTTTTTTTGACCTCACTTAGTTGGCGTGAAATGCCCCATATATACCAAATCTGACTGTTTGTTTTTTCGTATTTTATACGTATTCAATAATCTGACATTGTGCAAAGTTTCAGCTTTTACTAAATACTTATAGTGACCTTGTTTTCGCGAAAGCACATACCTGACTGACGCGCTATGCGCTATGTTCTAGATCTGTGCTATTGGACCACTCTATAACAAATTTATAATAATTATACTGTTTACGTATAATTTTTCAACGACTACAAACGCTTTTGCGACACATTTTATTACTACATACTTCAAAGTATGCCGGTGCCAGTTGTCCTGAACTTCAAATATAAACATAAGTCTGCAATAAATTAAAATGAATTCGATTCATAGGGCTACGTGATTATAGATTCAGCGGAACTGGAATTTGTTTCTGTGGTGATCTGATCCCCAGAGTTACGGAATTATTAGGTTTGAATAAATGGGGTTAAGATTTATTGGCTTCCTTGCTCACGAATCTTCAGGCTAGGGGGTTTGAGTTTATCTGCTACAAAACCTCCGAGATACGTAGTTTCCAGTTAAATAAATAGATACTGGGCTATTGGGCCATTGCATTCAAGAGTACAAGGTTATGGGGTTTTTGAGTCTTCTCTATTTAAGGGGTAACACCATTCTAGGATTTTGAAAAAAAACGATTTTGTTTTTTTTGGCTTAAATTGTACTTTAGGATCATAAAAATGATACACAATTGGTCCCATAGTGAAAAAAAAAACAGGTTTTATTTTCAATTTTGCCACACTCACTCTGAGCGCGTCATTTTCGAAATTTCGCCCTCTCGGATTTTTTTTCTGAGCGCTCTCTTACTGATGCAGCAAAAAAGGGCCCGTTTTTTTTTTCATAAGTGCGCCATTTGCACAAACATCGATTTAAAAACAAACCCCTACGTACTTCTCTAGCCAATAGTATGTAGATTAAGAACATTTTTGGCTGTATCTCCGCCATTTTGTATTAAAATAACAATAAACAATTTTTTTTATACTTCAATACATGTTTAATAACCGCTCTAAAAAGAAATACTCTTCCTTTTCCCATCCTAAAATGAATTCTTAAAGTTAGGCCTTTTTTTCGGTCGCTAGAGTGGTGTTACCCCTGAAGAAAGATTCTAACTCTCAGACCCTCAGAGTGGATTTGAGGCTCTCTGCTCACAAACTTGTTTCTATTTTAGTTTCATACATGCAGCGCTCTGGGCTATTGGGTTTTAGAGTATAGGATCATGCGATTGTAGTGTTCACTCTGGGTTTGTGTTGACCCCTAAATGGTGTATGATGACAAAAAAGTTCAATTTCTATCTTTATTCTATACCATGATTCTTGACGCAATCTTATAAATACCAAAATTGACGACCTTAAAATATATTTTGAGGTTAGGGACGAACCATGACGAGATTGGTTTAAACCGACTGCAAATTTGGATTCGTAGATCCAATAAAGAAATATGTACGTGTGGTGGCGTAGTCTAATGCAAGCATTATGGCATTCTGTATGTGCACGTAGCACGTAAGGCTGCATGATTGGTTGTATTTAAATTGTATAGCCAATCAGAGCCAGGGCGCTAAATGCAGGTACAAAAAGCCATAAAGTGCGAATCCCGTATATAGAATGCTTTTTCATATTATGCGTAAATAGGTACTATTTACATACATATGTTAATATTTACTTATATGTATAATATGTTAAAATTAAACAAAAAATTTAATGCAGCGCTGTTTGTGGAATTTATATACATATACTCGTACTATGCAAATAAAATAAGTGCAGAGGTAATCTTTTAAAAGAGGATCATCCATATTAAAAAATAGATACACGACTATTCATCCTTAACATAAACGACTTGAAGGACAAACCAAAGTAGCGCCCATTACTTGAGTAGGTATGTAAACATTTTTGATAATAACCTTGCTTTTTATTTGTTTACTTGTTTCAATTTGCATCCACGTACTTAGTGGAGTGGAAAACATTGGTGAAAATTGGCAGATCCGTTTTATAATATCATTTTTTCAGATTTTCAGCTTTTTTTTCAGATCAGCTCTGAGAGTGTCATCAAGGTCATCATATACCTACTTTAACATAAAGTAAAACATTTTTAATAGGATACGGGAGCTAATTTTGCAATATAACAGTTATATACCAACTAATAACTAATTAGAATGTTAGAATAAAAAAATAGAAGCTTGTTTTAAACGCAACTAATACTTCTGAGTATTCTCTATCACATTTTTGCACTTCTAAGCAAATTCCAGATTAATCTTTCTTGTTGATTGCATCATTCTGTATGCGAGTTTCGCACTTCATGGCATTTTGTACTAGAATTTGGTACCTTTGCTTTGATTTGCTGTACAATTTGGAATAACCAATCATCTTTAGGTGCCAAATATATAGGATGTCCCAACAAGAACGCCGGATTTAAATTGCGTCCCACTTTTTTGTGGTTGGGTCGGTGGCCTTGGCTGTATCAGTTCTATCACGTGTGTTTACTCGGGTTAGTTGTTATGGAGCGTTTTACTGTGCAACCACAAGTTTTGATTGTGAAAACGTGGATTTGCTCAGCAGGAGTAATCTGGCCGTAATTTCTCCAATATGAGGATGGAAACCATATAATCGTTAATGGAGTACGTTATCGCAATATGATTGTGACTTTTTTGTGGTAGTATTTGAACGGTGTTGATATTGAAGACGTATGGTTTCAGCAGGATGGCGCTACCTGCCATACCGCCCCACGAGACATGGCCATCGAGGTCGTGTGATCTGAATCCCTGCTCCCTGCGACTGCTTTCTTTGGGGGTATCTGAAATCGCAGGTTTATGAAAACAATTCCCGTACCATACCAGAACTGCAGAATGAAATCCAACGTATCATCGCCCAAATCGAGGAACAAGTCTGCGTAAACGTCATCAGGAATTTCATTGAAAGAGTGACTGCATGCAGACCAAGTCGTTGTAGGGTCTATTGTTGTTTAATAGGTAAGGTCTAATTTTAGTTGAATTATGTACGTGGTAGTTACGTACCTACTTATTTATGTATATTGCTGTAAAACCTTAATTATCACGTTTCGTCATGTACCGTTTGTAGATTTATGTAAATACGTGGTTCAGCCTATTTGATTTCTGTTAAAAACACCCGCATAATAGTTTGGTTTTCCCAAACTGAACTGCGATTGGGCTTTCCCCTAATTCCGTTTACAACTGTTTATTGGAGACTGGTTTCGGGGAACCTACGTACCTAAATAGGTATGTGTCTAATTATCGGTTTAGGGGATTTTACTTTCCGTTTGGACAGTCGGTCTCCGTCAGGCACATATAGCCGATTAAAGTGCTTTACTTACCACACCACCATCGCCATATAGTGGAGGTAATTTGTCTGATACATAAATGGGAACATGTAGGGGAGAGCAGGGTAATTAGAGCCTACTAAGGGAAAATGTTGATAAAAACCACATTTGTTTACTTTGTTATTATTTTTAATTAGGAACTTAAACCTCATTTATTTGAAGCTCATCTTTTCATCACAGTTTAAATCAACTACAGCCATATATTAACGTACAATAAAGATTTTTTCAAAAAAAGTAAATCGCTCCCATTACCCCATACATGCGGGTAATGAGAGTCTATTTAACGCTCGTGTGGGAAATGGGATATTTATTCCCAAAAATAAAACTGAACTTTTACAGATCCAACGCGTTTCTGCCCTTTGGGAGCTATAATTTTCTCAGTCTCTTGGACGGTCGTCATACCAGTCTCATCTACGTTGTATATCATTCGTGGGTCACATTTGTATTGCATCATCTCCAAATTATCAAAAAAAAAAGTGTTACCTCAGTCTTGTTAAATCCAAGTATTCTATTGATACTGGTGGCTTCGGGCTTTCTGATACTCAAATCAGGATTACGCTATAGAAATCCAGACAACCAATCTTTTCCAGTAGTTTTATTGATATGGTTAAACCTTCTTGGCAATACCTAGTTATTTAGCTATGCCGTAACATATTTTACGAAATTGTTCTCTTGTCAGTCCATAAAATATTTGACATAGTCCGAAGATGGTCAGCCAGTATCTTTTTTTGCTCAGAAGTAAATACAGTATGTCTTCCCAGCTTAGGAGGGTTTTTGTAGTTATCATCATTAGCTTTCACTAAATTGTCTCTCTTCTTTAAAGTTCTGTAAGGTATGCCAGTTCCTGAGATACTTTGTACACCTAAATACACTTATGGAAAAGATTAAAGGGGTCAAACATTTTTTCCAAATTTTTAGCGATTTTTCAGAATGATTTTTGACTGTATCTCAGTGAAAAATGGTCTTATCGAGGTCTAAAAAAAGCATTTTGAAGGTTCAAGTTTCTAGTTTTGAGATATTTCGTCAAAAAAATTTTTAGAGCTACATGTTTCGCGCAATTTTAGGAAGTAGTGTGAGAAAGAAATTTTGCGAATTTTTTGCTTTTTTTCAAGTCCACGAGCTTGAAAACATTTTTTCTAACTTAGCCATGGTATGGACCGGATAGCTTGTTTATTCAGCTTCAATTTGCTTTATTTTAAATTTCGATACGACCATCTGTTGCTGAGATATCGAACTTTAAATCAAAAAGGACCCTTTTGTCTTTGATCGACGATATCTCAGCAACCAACGGTAGCACAGAAAATCTAAGGGAAAATCTGAAAACTGGAATAAACATCCTACAAGGTTCTGCTACGATTTTTGAGGAGACATTTTTTTTATCCTTTACATGGATTTGAAAAAACAGGAAAAAAACGGGTAATTGATGGTTTTTCAGAACATCAACGGCTGAAATTCAAATCTTCATGAAATGACTAATGTTGCGTGTGCCTTTTACAGTTGAATATACCTCCAAAAACCATGCAAAGTTACATTACGATCTAACGAACCGTTTTCTTGTTGCAAACGGTCAACCTTTTGAAAAAATTAAACGTTTTTTGAGCTTAAACATGCCCTAATCATGGCTAAAATAAAAAAAAATGTTTGTAGCTTACCCACAGTTTTTTCCGGGTACTATTTTGAAAAGTAATACCACAAATATCTTATTCGACTTTCAATCACAATTTAACGCATGACACTTGAAAAAAAAAACGAATCTAGGTATGTAATAAACATAAACATAATAGAGGTAAGCATAAAGAATATATCTTAATGCTTACCTGGACACTGGCAATTTGCTTTTTGTATAAGCGCGTAGCAAAAAACACAAAACCGTCCCTCGTGACTCAACGCAGGGCACTAACGGCCCGTGCACGGCAGGCGAACTTTCTCGATGGTTGACGGAAACGGCCCAATGTTTAAGATCACCTGAATGTGCATAGATTCTGTCCAATCGCCATCGCTCCCATTACCCACCCACTCTCATTACCCTGCGTTCCCCTACCCTTTTCAATGATGTAATCATATATGCCATTACATGACAATATACATTTTTTTTGCCTATTAAATCCGGCGTACTTATTGATATATACAGAATACCGTAAATGAAATTTTTTTGTGCGCCATTGTTATGGAAGGCGCTAAATTTTTTAACAACACTAGCTGTAATACGACCCCCAGTTTTTCGTTCCTAACCAAAGTATATGTGGCTAGTTCTTATTATGAAGGAATAAAATGGAACGTTTTTAGTTACACACTTTTATTTAACTAGATGTAGTATGCAATGTGGCCAGAGGTCAAGGTTTTGACTTAAATGAGCTAAAGTTTTGTGGGTCAAACAAAATATTGGTAAATATTTAAATTATGGCAGTTTTTAATTTTTTTTGAGGAAATGGCAAGTGATATATGGTGCAGGAACATGAAAATAATCTTTAAACATGCATAAAAATGCATAATAAGTGACGTGTATATCTTGGCAATATATATTTTGTACTTCGACTGAAAACCGTAAAAAAAATTTATTATGTGAACGTTATTTTACTGCCAGGATAATGAGAATTGACCAGGAAAGTGAGATTATTAAAAACAGATTCTCATATAATGTTTATTTAGAAACAATTAATTACAAAATTTAAACAGTAAGGCACTAGGAAGGAATCATCAGAGTCTGAAGCAAGTCTTTGTAAACAAGTGTTTGTATTCTTTCATTGTCTCGCTTTTGTGCTAATATTTCTTCCCTAGTCTTCTTTTTCTTAAGTTGTGGCATTTTGGTATCTGTGGAAAAAATCCTCAAAAAGTTAATAATATTAGCCATACAATGTTAGTAGGAAATTAGGAATCTTTTTTTTTGCTTCGTCCCGGAAATTGTGTAATAAACGAACCAAACTTAATAACAACGACACGTACACGAATTTGATGTCCTATAAAATATCTGATTTTCATCACTCAGGTACGCTAATACATTGAATTCATACACGAAACAAAAATGATGTGAATGTTTATCACTTTCCTGTAGTATTATCACTTTCCTGTCTAAGTGGATCCAGACAAGTGATACTCCAGGAAAGTGATAATTTGGAGGTTATTCATTAATAACACAAAAACAATGTATTTTAATGCAATGTTAATGCTTTATATTATAATCTAAACAATTAAAAATCTTTAAGAAACCCAAATATTGTTTACGGAAATACATACCATACAAGTGAGAAGTTGTCTGGCCCGAACGCGTTTGTGGTCGACGAGATCTTCGTCACGACTGTCTCATTGGCTGATTGGTAGCAGTTCAAGCGGCAATGAGCTTACTTCACTACGTGCTTTGTATCGGAAGTGTGGCAACAGCGCTCATTATTTAATTTGTTAGTGTTTTTAACATATTTTTAGCTGACAGGAATGTGATACACAATTCGTGTCGCCTCTATTCTATGATGGAAATTCGAATAAAAATAGGGAGATTCGTAATTTATTTTTAGATTTTAGCAAAGTTGTATTGATTGTTACTGTGCTTAGATACAATCTCTTTGATTTATGTACTTACTTTACGTAATATTTGGGTAGAAAGCTTGTGTTTTGTAAAATGCCCCACAGGAAAGTGACAATTTTGCTCGTGTTTAGGCATTTTTCTCCAAAAAGATATTGTCTGACCTCGCTGAATATCAGTGCCCAAATAAAAGCCAGTTAGTTTCTTATTCCAGATTTAAAATTAATCAGAAATATTAAGAAACCAAGGAGCTATTAGTTGAGCGCATCAAAATTCCTTCACTGTAAGAACTAACCATGTATCTAGCTAGTAAAGGAGCAATTAGAGGTGCCTTATACGACCATCAAGTTCGTTCTCCTCGAGTTACGTCTAGACTTTCTGCCATGCTTGAAATTATAACGGTTAACGTTAACTGCGGCAAATAGGCGTTTAACGGCCGGGAGGCCATATAAAATACGTAACGGATAACGATATAGCTGAGTTACATGGCGGTATTGCCCGTTAAATGCGGCCCGACGTTGTCGGCAGCCGGCGTCAGGTATTGTCGGGAAAATTTCCCAGAGGTACAGTTATCTTTTCGCGCATTCGTTAGCAGACTCCCGCTGAATGCAGAGAAGGCGCGGACTACCCCGACGCCAGTGGCGTGGCGGATTTTTTTATGGAGAAGCCAATAGGTAGACGAATAAAGGAGGGGTTTCGATAAGACCCTTTACCGGCCCCCAAAATCATGTTTTTTAAAGGTTATTATCTGAATCATTCTTATTTTTTTTTATAATGTGAAAAGTATAAAGTTTTTAAAAATACATATATTGTTTGTGTTATTTAATAGGATCTTTATGAAAAGAACCACTTAACTTGAATTCTTTTACAAAAACACGTGATTTTTGTGGTTTTTGCAATCTTTATCTAGTTATTTCATATACAGCGCAACCGAGTAACAAAACGATTTTCATGTATGTGGTGCACAAATACATAAGCTAATACATATATAAAAACTGACGTGTTACTATACTGCGCTCATGGTAAAAAATAAATTAATTGGATTTCGGATAATCATAACATAGTATAACAAAGTCGCTTCCCGCTGTCTGTCCCTATGTATGCATAGATCTTTAAAACTACGCAACGGATTTTGATGCGGTTTTTTTTTAATAGATAGAGTGATTCAAGAGGAAGGTTTATATGTATAATACATGCATAATATAGTAGAGAAACACTGATAATTTTAGAGGTTTCTAATGTGATGTTGTAAATAAACACATTTTTTTCCGCTTACATTGCAAACGCTGGCTGAACCCTACGAGATAGATCAAAATAATGTACTACAATATTGTACACCTTAAAAATGTCTACAAAAAAGTCCGCGATGGTATATGTCTATCTCTTAGGGATAACCCACAATAACCATTTTTTATATTTCCTTTATTTATATATTAAATCACTAGCTAATATTATCCCAAATTCTCAAGTTCCATACATTGGGGACTATGTAAGGATTATATGTAGTATTTTGAATGCATTCCGGCCGCCAAGAATCACAGATGATCAAAGTGCTGCAATAATTGCAGAAAGAATGTTAACTATCTAAATATCCAAATGAATTACGGAATAAAGTAATACAGGAAAATTGGGCAAGAAAAAGGGTTGTTTGGCAAGAAGTGACGGATGATGCGTTATCGGAATTTCCGTGTTTAACCATCGAAGAACTGAAACATTTATTTAACCTTAGGGGTTTATCAGTTGAAACAAGCTGATTCATACGCTACTGAGCATGTTGATAATCAAGGACTATATAAGTTTTTTTTTTCACAAAGAATATCCCGATATCATAAGAATTCTAATCCAAAGTCGTCACACCTCATCAAAAATATATAACTTATGGATACCATATCATCCTACTGGAGTTACATCTTGGTATTGCCAGTGCAAGGTTGGAGCACGTGTTGTTGGATGTTGTGCTCACATAGCTTCAGTGTTGTGGTTCCTTAGCTATTATAGGCATTCGGAGCGTCAACAAGTAAAGTACTCTTCTCACTACGAAGATTGTATTCAAGATGCTGCAGCTGGATGGTCAGATCAAGAAGAAGAGGACTCTACGTAATATATTAATGTTTTTTGCACCTTGTATTACTTTGCTTTGTCAAAAAAAAACGCTAATTATAATATTATTTAGTATATTTTGTCACTTCATTCTCATCAACTATAAATCAAACATATACCTTAAACACATAAATAGAGCGAATATTGGCTAATGATATATATATATATTTGTAAATTTTATGTGTAGTCCTATAAACACAATATTAAAATAAAAAAAATTTCAGGGGGGCGGTAAAGGGTCTTATCGAAACCCCTCCTTTCGTTCTCCACCTGCTAGAGCTCAAAAATATAGTACCCTGTGGGTAAACCTCCGTGAAGATAGCCCCTATATTTTCAAAGTTGTAACAACTTGCGACAAACTAAAAAATATTTTTTTTAGTTAATCGATTTTAGATTTTTGACCCCTCTTTTTTTATACGTGAATAATTACATGCAAATGAAAATAATGAACACGCAATGACGAGCAAACGATTTAGCCAAAAAGAATTGTGCGGTGGAATGGGGTCGAATTCAACCACCCATCTGTTTTGGACATAAGATATTACGGGCAAACGAAACAAACACTGATTTACTAAAAGAAAAAAATCGTGTCTCGTTTCTACAACCCCCTTTAACCCTTGAGGGTGCAATTTTCAACAAAATTTTGTAATCTATTTTTTGAAGTTTTTGGGGTCGCTGATCGCAAATCTGATGTCAAAATTGAAATTTGACGTAATGACAGCCGTCAACAAGCTCTCCAAATTTCTAAACAAAAGGTAATCAAACTTTATCAATGTAAAAAGAAAAAAGTAAAAAGGAAAAGGTAAAAAAGGCAATCAATTTATTTTTCAGGTAAGGGACCATTCATTAATTACGTCTCGAGGGGGGGGAGGGGGTTAGAAAAATCTGCCCTTATTTGGGGTGGGGAGGTTTCAAGACCCATTCTTACGTAATATTTTGTAAATCGAAATTTAATATTAAAAATCTAGTTCTATTTCGGGTTCCAAATATCTTTCTCATTCTATAATGTACAATTTGAATTCTCATTCTATAATGTACAATAATGTACATCTTTAAAAACTTACTCCTAATTATCATAATGATATTCCAAAGACTAAATAGTCGTCTAATAATTATATCATAGTCATCTATCTAATTATATCATATAATCTAAAAGAGTATCTAAAATCTAAAATATCGGTTAAAAAATAAAAACCTTTAATTTACGTCAAACTGTGAGTTTTAGTGTGACTGATCCTTTTTTAACATTTTATTATTCTGAAAAACGAGATAGAATCTTACGTAAGAAGGGGGAGGGGGTTCAAGAAATCTTATGTACCCTTAAATGGGGGTAGAGGGGGATCAAAAATCGCGAAAATCGTCCTTACGGAATTAATGAATGGCCCCTAAATCAATCATATTTTGCATATATTATTACGTTTTTGGAGCCGATGATCTGTTGATAATCGGTTTTTGATACCAAGTTTTTACTTGATATCAAAATCCAATTTTGACATAATGACAGCTGTAGCTGTCAAAACTCCTGAAAATAAGTAAAAAATCTAAATTTGGTGTTTATCATTGAGTTTTTGAGATGCTGATCCCAAAATTTTTTTCTAATCGTCTGCATGTGTATGCAGATGAACAACAAGGTGAATGAAGAACAAAATGAACGCTTCCCTCATGTATTAAAGAAATGGAAACTCAATATATGAGTAGATGAGACACATATGATGGCTGACTATTAGACTTGACGCTAATGAGAGATGTTGTTAATGTAAATCACAAAAAGAAGAAGATATGGATAAGGTCATTTGAAGAAAAAATATAGCACTACCATAAAAAACGACGGACATATTCTTGAATGTCAGATACTTTAATGTCTTGATAAAAGCTTTCTCATGTAATCTTGAATTGTTAATGTAACTTATTGTCAACTGTCGTTATGTTAAATTTCAATTTTGGCATCAGTTTGATAATAAACGACCCCGAAAAGGTCCTTTTTGACGGTCATTTCAGTCGTCAGTTCAGTTTCAGTTTCCGTGGAACGGTCAGTTTTTCCTACGTGTAAAAAGCAAAAACTGAAAGAAGAACGGAAATGGAGACTGAGAACTGACTGGATGGATAGACCTATTTGTTTCATTTCAGTTCTCAGAATTCATATGTGTAAACATGTCATGCCTCTATTCGTTCATTCACGTCAGTTTTCTTGAAAGAACCACAGAGCCACACATCACAACAATATATTTTGCCGCACTGTCGGAGGGACATTTTTCAACTTCACATTCCAAGCCCATTTAACCACTCTGCAACTAATGCGAGGCCAATTTCCCACGAATATATCACCTCTTGAGATACAAGGAAACCATGCATCTGTTGCAGACTATTTTTCGCAATTTGCTGACAAATAATGTGCTTAATAACAGGATACGAATCCTCATTCATGCGTAAATAATTCAACCAATCACATGGTTCTAGGTTATTTCATTAAATTTACATGCGACAATGAATTTCTTTTCAGAAGCCAAGCTTTACTCCATTGCCTTCTTTTCGTCCGCTCTTTCTTCAGAACCAAAACTAAGGCTGTTGCAATGAGACAGTCTTCATCCATGCGTTATAAAATGTACACTTTTAAATCAGAATGAACAATATATTATATGTTGAACACTTTTAATTGATGAACGTTTGCGTGCAACTAAAATTTTCGCAACTACACTCTACAGAGAACTGAAACGACTGGGAATAGTGTGAGAACTGAACGGATCGTGTAAAAGAACCTCGCGCTTCTGAACTGAAATGAAACGGGAACGGAAACTGAAACTGAACTGACGACTGAAATGACCGTCTAAAAGGCCCTTTGAAAATATTCACCAACTATCAACTTTTCTCATGATTCATGGATTTTGACAGCTTGTTGACAATCTACGTCGAAACATTCGGAATTTTTAAAAATAAAAAACGGGAACTCGTGGAAATTCTCAAGCCTCTACATCTGACATAAACAATTATGAGAAAACGGAGACGAGCAAACATGAGCAAACGACCAGCAAACTGTATATGTCGAAAAAACCGCAAATTTTAAAAATGGAACATCTAACTTCACGGAGGTAGTGCATACAGGTAGCACGCAACGGCGGCTGGCGCATTTCTAAGTGCTGCAGAACTGCAGAATACATAAAATTTATCACAGTCCGTACAAAATTCCAGAGTATTGCTAGCGGCAGCTCATTTTTTTTTTATTTTTATTCAATATAGCAAAATGTATACCTACATACCATTATAAAACAGAGGGTAAAAAATAACTAATTATCTACATACAGCTTTTTTATATTTAGAACAGATGTTACAGTGTAAAATATCCAACTTATTTACAATTTACAGTATACCAATTTACTTATCGTATAAATCGTAAAAATCATAAAATAAAATACATATTTAAAAGGCTGACCTGCATCTGTGCTTTATGGAGGTCATGATTTACTTAAAGTTGTGGCGAATGCGCCAGGTACCATAATATTTATGTTATTTATTTTGGCGCATTCGTTATGTTTATTACGCAACGTCTTGGGATTAACTTCGATAATAAATCTCGATACATATACACAGTGTTCACTTTTTCACTGGGATTGTATGGGTATCTTCTATACCGCAAAAGATATGAGGTCAGTTAAATTATAGGAAAGTTGCGCATTTTATGGCTCAAAAAAATTTGGATGGTTCGAGGAGAACATTTTTAGTAGTTCCCAAAAACATTACACATCAGCTAGACCAAGTTAGACAGACAAACCAATGAAGCCAAACGGAGGTCCAGAACAAGGTACGGGCTTGTAGACTACTTTAGTCGTTCGTAGAGTTTGTCTGGTGAACAAATCCCGTTGTTTTTAAAATTGATTTTTTATTAACTGAAACATTCTGGGTAATTGTTTCTTTAAGTGAGTAAGAATGTAAATTAATAAATACTGTATACTGTCGAGTCTTCTGATTGGTATACTTTCGTTGTTCTAGATATAGTTTATGTGCCTGATAGTGTTGATACTGAATAGCGTTAAAATCGTGAATTATTGTTTAATGTTCTTAATTTGAAAGCTATTGATTAATCTAACGTATTTTTTTGTTTTAAAATAAAAGTAAAGTTTATATTTACTTTAATCAATTTAAATTGAATAAAACAAATTAGTCATAGTTTGATTTTGCTGAATGCAGCCTAGTAACAGCATGAGCTTGTATGTAGATGAGGATTTATGTTTTTTTTCCACAGGTCCCAACCCCAGAATTTGGCTTCACTTGTTCTCATACAAAAGAGAGTGACCACTGAATGAACCTGAAATACTGAAAAGACTATAAATGTTATTTCGGAATTTAATAAATAAGTGGCAAACGATAGGATCTGCATAAAAGATTATCAAATAAAATAGTGCTTTTCAGTTTTTTCAAAATTTTTCATAAAATACAGAAAATTTTGGATATCTGAAAACCTCACATTCACGAACCAAAAAATGTGTTGTGCAATTCCATCTTTGTATCCCCTGTAAAATTGGACACCTTGTGAAAAAATCTAACACATTTAAAAATTTTAATATTTTGTCTTTTAATATTAATCATTAAAATTTTTGATAATATATAATTCATTATTTGACCGAAAAAGGCTTTTTAAGTGGACACATAACCAGTGACAGAATAAGTGCTACGTGCATTATTCGCTTATGAATTAAAAAAAAACCCAAAGAGAGTCCACAAAATTACACAACTGAAAAGCTTTTTTCGCACATCAAAGCTCATCCAATTTTTTACCAAAATTAGTTGGCTTCAGGCATCGTTGAGCACTGTCAAAAACACTTGCTTTATACCATTCATTTTCATAACATATAATAATTGCCACAAAGAGCTATTTTCGGAGACAGCAGAGACGGTGTATCTACAAAGGTTTTTGTAATATCCAACAAATAGCTTTGAAGTGTGTAAAAACGAGATCATAGCGTTTATATAGTATATACTATTTAAAAAAATGGTTTGGTATTTTTTGCAGAAGTTAGCTTATATATTTGTTTCTCTGCTCTCACGAGAAAATCAATACGATCTCTTTACGAGCTGGTATAATTTCGAATATTTTGATCTCTTATTTAAAACTACAATAACATATATAGGCATCTTCTACATATACTGTGAGTCATGCATGTACTGTATACAGGATGTGTGTAAAAATAGATGTAAAAAACAATTAATTTAATTTTCAAATAGAAATTGGACCTTTTACATAAGTTCATCATTTTGAAAAATCAAGTAGGTCTTGACAGGAGCATTTTAATTATCTTCTGTGTAGCTGAAATACATTTTTAAGCAAAATATTGAAAAATATCAAGAAAACCTGTTCAGAATTAAAACGTGTACAATATGCCAAATTTCAAGACCATTAGTCAACATTGGTTTTTTAAATTTTAAAAATAAATAATTTTTTAGTTAAATACTATCAAAATATTTGTGAAACCACTCTTAAACATGTGTCTTCTCTCTTATAGTGTTTTACAAATTGTTTTTGTTCGAAACTCAGCATAGTATTCAATGATCCAGAAAAATGAATCACCTACCAATTAAAAAATACTACATCAAAGGAATAAACACAATATTAAAAGTTAACCATTTTCACAAGTAATGTACTTTGTTTTGCGTCCATGACCTAGTACTCTATGGTCTTATAACTGTACAGGGTGTTTTTGTAAGAAGATCCCTCTCCCTTTTCTATGTTATTTTTACTCATATTTTTTTCTGGGGTAGGGTTTTAGGGGTTGTTCTTCTACTCTATTACAACGATATAAGATATTACACTCTTCATTTAAAACCATTAGAAATTCCGTGTGAGAATATGTTTCTTAATTTTGATTAAATTATTATCAAATGTTTCATATTTTCTGCAGAAAATACTAAATAAGTTTAATTTAAAGGTGTGTAAAACTTTACAAACATTCAAAGTTAGCTGATGGTTTTGATATTTGGCATACAACTATAAATTTTCAAGCTGAACTTTTCTAAATAATTTGTTTTATATTTAACTAAAATATTAAAGGCCCTTAACATACACAGAAAATAATTAAATTGACCTACCTACTTGATTTTTCGAAGATAAACATATAAAAATAACTTTTTTATTAAGGAGGAGTTGATCTTAAAAGGTCCAGTTTCAATTCGAAAATTATTTGTTTTGTACACCCCTTTTTTTCAATTATCCCGGGAGACGCAGTATAGCGCACATACACTAAAATATTTTAACACAAAATGGCTTCCATTTATGTCGCTTCAGATCTGTAAATTATTTCTCAAATTTCTAATTAGATATTAATCTAATGCGAAGGAAATGTAGGAAAGCTTCCTGATTATTAATCTTTCAGCTTTCCTACAGGAACATAAATGGAAACAATTTTGTGTAATGATACTTTAGTGTATGGACTACCTACCGCTATATAGAGGATGTCTAAATCTATAATTGTAGTTTCATGTGGAGAACCAAAGTTTAAAGTTCAGTTCAGCACAAGTGTCCTTTACTTCATTGTAGGATATTCTTCGTTTATTGTGGCCATGTGGATGGAAAACTTCCTATAAAGTACTTATAGATTTCCTCTATGAAAGGAATTATATATATTTTTACTATTATAATTTATAACTAAGGCTGGCTAAGGCGACGTGACACATAGGCAACTCGTGCGGCATGTGAAGGGGGTTACCTCTTTTTAATTTGATTGCAGTACTCCTGTGTCAACTGGTGCTGTTGTATTACCTCCGTTGTATTCAATATATTCAGCAGTATGATATAATTTGATAGTAAAATATGGCAAACGTATGAATTAATTTTGTTCATTACATTTATGATCTGTACGCCTCTGTGGCGCGATTCGTCTCTTCCAACTTGATTTATAACTATTAGGGTCTGGAAATGTGTGCCACAATGCAAGGCACTATACAACTCTATGATAATTGAAGTATAAACCGTATTTTTTAAGTGCCTTGTAAATTATATACGCGTGTATTTCTTGCCCGTACATACGTCCGCCACTGACCATACCTAAGAACGCGCACTGGGACTCCGTAATATACCGTAGTGGGACTAATATTCCTTAGTACGCCGGAAAAGACAAACAACTGGATGCTGAAAACATCACAAAAAAATATCATTCGTTATTCAATTAATAATTTGTCTCAACATAATTTTCTGTACTCACTAAAACAATTTTATGTGAATACTTTATAAGTTCTTTGTCAACATGTATCACCTGAATGGAACATTATTAGTTTTAAAACCATCGCCATCATATTCAGAGGTATTTGAAATATACATTATACACCATTATGTATTTACATGTGTCTGTAATTTGACAAGTCATTCATTAGGAAATCATCTGGGTGAAATTGAACAAAATTTGTTGTAAAATTTAGAATTTACACTTAAATTGAAACTTAGCATAATCTTGATATTAATGGATGTATTAAAAAATGATTATTCTGTATACATATGTAGACCTATTTTATTTCAAAGTATGTACGTTTAAGAAAACCAAAAAAAATATCAACAAAAGTCGCTATATGTTTTGTACTTTTACCCAGCAAATTATTTTTTTTACAGATAGATAGGTGCACACGCTTGCACTTAGACAGAAAAACAGACAAAACAAGAGACTAACAGCGACAGATGGTCTTGTATCATCGTAACCTTTACCTGTAATTAAATTTCAAAATGTTTTACGTTCAACCTTTAAATCCTGTCTAGTTTTTCCGCAACAATTTAAAACTTGTTTTATGTACAAACTTCTAACTGCATTATACCAGGGAACGGAAACTAATATACAACGTGTCTATTTTCTCCTTTAGTACCTAAGCGAAGGAAAATATAATAAAGTTTATTACTGCTAAGAGAAACCATAACGGTTACACGACGTGAAGTGGTGCAGCATGATATACGATGCAGTGGTTACGAAAAAAGTAAAGTGATTATGAAAAAGCAATGTCTTAATGACGATATTGATTAATGAACCATACGCATAAAAATACAATACATATATATCGGTTATAACCACGTTGAAGGGACAGGCGAAATTCGGGCGTTATAACCGGAGTTCGCTATTTCCAAACACGTACTTACTCAAAAATTATCTTTATTCATAATAAAAAAGAGGGTGGGTACAAAAAGCTGAAACAACAATGATATATTTTAATATGTAGGTAGGAACTTACAAATTGATTCTACAAACAACTTAACACTGAGCTAATTTTAATTAAATTTTAACCAAAAAAACATGTTATTTTAGTTTGTTTTTTGTAATTTTTTGTTTTCTAATAAGTTTCTTTCGATAACTATTTTCAAATGTCGCAAAGCAAAATCTGTTTTAGACTCTTTTAGATTTTGATTAAATGTGAAAAAAAAAACCATTGAATCGTTTGAATCGTTGAAAATGCATCGTTTATAGAAGGTGGTTGATATTCGATTATTTCGTTAATTTCTATATCTTTGTTAAGTTTTGACTCCATATTTGGATCTGAGCCATCTAAAATTTTATCTTCGGTTATATGCTCCGCTGTTTCGAGTTCTTCATTAATATTTGAAAAGTGTTCCCAACTTTCTTGAGTTGCTAGGTTAACTATAGGAAAAGTGCTGACCCATTGAGCTAGAGGTAGATTGTCTTCATCCTTATTACTTTGTAGCCGAAGCCATTCTGCTAATGGTACTAAATCATCTTCGTCAAAAGAGTTTTCAGTTGCGTTTAATTTGAATCCAGCATGTGTAAAACAATTGTGCTTTGAGAAACATGATCCCAAGCTTTTGAAATTTGAGAAATGGTTTCAAGGATATCTAGTTTTCATGGACTATCTTTTTCTTCAACGTCTTGTAAAAGTTTCATGATATGAAGTTTTCTAAAATGTGTTAGAGACCGTATTACACCCTGTTATTTTATCTGGCAGCATTCTACAAAATAAACTGGTTTCATCTGTGTTGAAAATTTCTTCATTTTTGCACCTTTTTCTTAAAGACTACACTGTGGTTAACCAATCGTTACACACCCCTTTCAGTACATCTGCTGCTTCCCCACTTATTTTACCAAAAACAATGCCTTTTTACCAAAAATTATGTCTTTCGAAATCGTTCAATCCATCCAACTGAACATTTAAAATCTTACAATTTAAGTTACCTAGCAAATTCATCCTCTTTGGCTTGTAGTATAGGACCACTAATAGGAATATTGCGACTTCTCTGAATACTGAACCATTAAAATTGTTGTCTACTCTAGATTGGTTACATGATCTGATCTTTTTACTGATTTTTCTGGCTTTTTTAGCGCTTGCAAACGCTTTTCGTGACGTCATATCAAATCAGTTTTATTTTCTTTTGTTTGTTAAAGCAAAACGAACGACGTAAGTCAGGAACTTTTGGGTAACCATTGGCCACTAAACTCTGAACTGAAATTTGGCTGTTGCGTTGGCCTTTCGTAATTCTATAATTCCTCTAGCTTTCGGCACTTTTCCGACGTTTTCTTGCCGCGCGTGGCGCGTCCATCGTTATAAGCGATAATTTGACCCAACATTTCACTAAATATTACGTCGTTATAAATTATAGGTTTCACATATAAAAAGATCAGTTGTCGGTATAAACGATATCTACTGTACATATTTATAAAAGTAAATGCATTCCTATATTTAGGAGATTACCAATATTATAACAGAAACAGTGATAGTGTGTTGGTAGTAGGGAACAAACTTTTTATTACATGCCAGAACCGTATTTAACTCTAGTAACGTCAGTGTCACGAAAAATAACACTCAAAAGAACTTACTTTACATAAAAACTCATGAAATCCTAAAACGCGAATATACCTTGATCCTCAATACTTGTTTCACATTGTCCTTCAAAATCATATTCCCGCAATTCAATTATATTTTTTTATATACATCATTTTAAGGAGTGAACCTATCAAAGACATACGAGGTGTGTAAATTAAATAATGAGACTGGCAACGTAGCGCCCGATCTAGCAACACTGCGGAGACGGGACTTGGAAGAGAGATAGATCAACATGTAATGCATCTTCAGTACAAATCTGTACGTGTTAGAGTGATTTGTCTGTTCTTTTTGAATGTTTTCGTAAATGTTTTTTTTTTAGTGCGTATTAAAAATGAGATGACATTAATTTTGAGCAATGATGGTATCAGGTTTTGCTTGGATACAGCACAACTGAAACTTTTGCAAAACTTAAACATGCCTACGGAGATAGTGTTTTTTTCAAGAGCCCAGCATTTTCGGTGGTTTAAGGCATTCCCAGAAGGAAGAGAGTCAATTGAAGATGAACCACGCAGTGGAAGGCCTTCATCTTTAGAAACCGATGAATATGTCAATAGAATACGGGATCTTGTGCGTTGATCGTGAATCGTCTGTTAACGACAAGAATGATCGGGGAAGAGTTAAATTTCAATCCAAAGATCAAGAACAACTGGATGTTGCATTGCGACAATGCGCCTTGTCACACAGCCATTTCAGTAAACGAGTTTTTAGCCAGTGAAAACATTCCTGTGGTTCCCTTCTTTTTTGGCCGGCTTTGAATCCTTGCGACTTTTTCTCTTCCTGAATATCACAACTATTACACGTATTAATCCGAATAGTTGCCAACCGCAATAAGGAATCGAAATTATTACGAATGCTGTCAAATGCCGGAAGATAGCGTGGATATCGTATCCGACGAAGTCTCGGACGAAGTAAACATAATACGTAATAATACGTAATAGGACGATGATACGAACACGAACGAGGTCCGAGGGAATACGGAATACGGAATTAATACGGATTATGATGCGATGCCGTGCCGTGTGCCGTGACATTGCGTATAGAAGGTCCTATCCGTATTCCGTAAGCCAAGAAAAGCAAAGCACGTATGAAAATTAATACGTATTGGTGAATTCATCCGAATATTCTTTTAGTACTATTACGTATTATCCGAATATTAAAATCATCCGAATATTTACAACACTAGTTAGAACGCGTAAGAACTGAATTTTCACGCTGAAAGGTTTTTGCGAAGCACAAAGGGGCGACATTTTTGAACCACT